>JAHIAM010003582.1:0-21571 GCA_021605205.1 Aegilops longissima | reverse complement strand
AACCGAAACACCCATGCTCCCGGATCAGGTGACATGCCTACCGGATGCCTCCAAAGATCTTCCACCATGGCCTCTCTGTATGGTGTGTGCTAGGAAAGGGGTTGACAACTTATCGAACTGCACCCTACCTATGGCAGGGACAAGGGCAGCATGAAACCAGATGGGGTTACTGAACAAGACTGATCAACTGTCGACTCAGAGGTTTATAAATTATTTGTATGACATGCATCACAAAAAAATATTTCAACCAACAAAATCAACACTCATTATACCTTACCATGCCATACCGACATAACCGTCCCCGACGGAGACCGGCGACAAACTCATGCCTACCCAAGGCGAGGTTTTCCGGATTCCTTTCCAAGATGCATGCAAGGCACATGAGGATGATTACCATCACAAGTATATTCATTTTCAACAGCAAGGAAATCACTAATATGCATCCATGCAATTGATCATACCACATGAAATAACAAGTTCTCCGGATAAGGTGATGTTATAAACATGTCGACTAACACGCCAAAAATATTATGTCGGGTTCGTAATGCTTGCCTTCAAGGTGTGGAAAGGCAGGGTACCCAAAACTTTTGAAAGTTTGCTCTCTCTCTCCAAAATCCTATTTGAAAATATTTTGAATCAACACACATTTCCAAAACAGCACAAAAAGTAGTCTGAATTTTTTCAAATAAATCTTAAAATAAACTATACAGAATTTGAGAGATGTAGGAAAAGAATCAATTCATTTGGAGCCATATTTAAAAAGTTATAGCTGGTCAAAGTTTAGGTCAAAATCTGTTATTTAAAATAAAAACAGAAAAGAAAACGATTCGAATATATACGCATACGCCGAAGCGATTCTCGAAATACGCTTCCACTTATCTAGCGTGGAACGCCGCTGAAGTCACCGACATGGGCCCGCCGGCCCATCGGGTCGTTTGACCGGTCTTCCTCCCTCTTCTTTCTCCGTCCGAGCGGGCGGCGAACTCCGCAAGGCTCGGCCGGGCGAACGGTGGCACCGCTCGGGAAACCAAGGTCACCATGCGGGCTCATGGGGTCGAGGCGGTCACTCGTGGTCGCTTGATCTTCGGGTGGACGGAGCTGCCGGCGCGAGCTCCGGGCGAAGGCGGCCGCCGGAAAGTGAATTTTTCGCCTGGCGAGTCCCATCAAGATTGAGTAGAGGGATGGACTCACGAGGGGGAGAGGGTTCCCGTGAAGAGATTGAGAGGGGAGGCCCTGGCTTGCGCCAACGGAGCCGGAGGTGGCGGTGGCCGGACGGGTCAAGTGGGGAAGACGGCCTCTTTCTCTCCAATTGACGGCAACGGGGCACTAGGGAGTACGTGTGAGGCTGCTTGTGTTCTCGTGAGGGTTCGAGGGGTTTTTTATAGCGCCCCACGCGGCCATGGGCAGCAGTGATGAGCTTCGCCGCATCGACGCTCAGAGCTTGCAGCGCCGTGGCGAGGCTGGGGATGGCGGCAGAGCTAGCGGACGAGCGGGTACTGCCTGGGCGGCGAGCCGGTGAGCGGGAGTGGCTCGGGCGGCGCTGGGCTGCAGGAGCTGTCGGGCGGCATTGGCGGTTAGCTGCTGGCCTGCCGGAGACGTGGCGAAAAGCAAGGGCTTGTGGGGAGCAAAGGGGACGGGCGTGCTGGCTGCGGCCGTCACGCCGCCGAGTGAGGCGGGCGAGACGCGGCGAGCCTGGGCGCCGCACGTAAAACACGGCTCCGCCGCGGCCTGGGCGTGCATGTAGCACGCACGAACATGCTCGACGAAATGCTAGGGCATGTTAGGGGGCTCTAAACCACAAGAGGGTTAGCAGGGTGGGGTTATAGGCTAGGCAAATCCATGGGACATGCTGGTCTGGTCAGGATCAAGATCATAATGTAAACAAAACTCATGCCAATCCTGTCCATGCACCTGTGTTTGACAAAATGCCACAGCACCTAGGCTATTCTTGGAGTGGCCAAATCTTCAAGAGTGGGGTCTCTTTAGGAGAAAGGAGGGTGGTGAGGTTAGTTTGCCAAATGAAGAAACTTGTTAGTGCAAGCTTTGCAAAAACTTCAATTCGGACAGGAGGTAGGTGGCATCATTTCATGAACCAAAATATTCCAATGGTTGCATGCTCCTGGACTTAGGGGTTTTGTAGGTGGTCTACAAGCAGGGAAAGAATCAAGGGCCAAAGAGCAAGCAAGAATATGGATGCTGTACAAACCATCATGTTGGACCAGAATGAAGATGAGGTTGATTTACTCAAAATTTTCAAATAACATCACCGGTTCTTGCATAAAGTTGAATCATAAGCTACTACCAAGATCCCATAATTTTGGTGGAGGCTAGAAAGAAGTATTTAAAAGAGTTGTAGTGCAAAATTTCAACGGACCGTAGAAGAAAATTGGGTGTAGAGCTCAAAATATTTAAGGAATGAAATATCTTTTTGCATAAAAGTGGTTTGGTGACATCATAGGACATCCCCAAATTTTGGTGGAATTTTTGAAAGAATTTATAAAAGGGGTGCAGTTCAAAAAGGACCATAAAACCATGGAAAACCATTTTTCAAGAAAATAAAGACTATGGAGATTATTATATAGTTCATTCCTCTGATGAAAAGAAAAGATTTTTATTGAGAGGATAAACAAGTCCAATAACATATTTGAAAAAGTTTTCACCGAATGAAATAACTCCATGATAAAAAGGAAGGAAAAGCTTAGAAAACAAAGGGAGCCCGTGAAAATAAAAGCTTTATTTTCCGCAAAATTTTAATTAACAAAACAAGATTAAAATTTGGGGTGTTACAACACTACACCTTAAGAAAAATCTGCCCCGAGATTTGCTAAGAGCTGTTTTGAAAACACATTACTCCACGGTTACGAGGTTTTGCAAGCAGTGTATGTGTTCGAGTGGTGGTGGTGTTGCGTGAATAAATCCATGTCGCGAGAAGATATACGATGCAGCAACTCAGGGAAAAGAAATCTCACTCCAGGATAATCAGTAAACTAAGAGAATACCGCAACAAAACTACTCAAATTAATAGGAACTAAATAATTTACTCGGCGCGCAAACTCGGGGTACCACGCATAAGTTACAGTGCATAAATAAATGTTGCGATAATAAACACAGCGGCGACGTCTATAATGCAAACGGTAACTGGACGAGGTCCCGAGAAAACGTCTCTGGTACTGGGATACACTCTTCTTCTATCGGGGAAAGTGGATTGACCAGTCGATGAATGTGTCTCTCCTGGTCGGGCTCAAAGATTCGCCGATGGCGATCCGAGGATTTAAATCACAGGCTCGGAGATAACCCATCACACATTGGGTTAAACGTTTGAGCGATGACGCATCGGACAAGGTTGGCCAGACCGGGTCTCTCTCAATTCGCCCACCGAAAAGATGTTACTCCTCGGGTGCTGTATGGCTCGGAAAGTAATAATATCCTCGTCACGGCATAGGGTACCTCGAATCAAAGGCGAGCAAGAGCTTCAGAAGCAGCAGTTTCACGGCCATATGGGGTTGGCATAGATTTCCCCACCTAAGGAGACCTCTGTTGGGTCTTGGTTTTGGTTTACGGAGGGATGTGCACCGCTGCTCAAGATCTCGAGGTGGAAGGGGTGATTCTCGATTTGAACAGCTCGATCGGGTGGCTGGGTACGCCCATGGTATCTGCAGGTAAAATCCCACAATATCTTGACAAACTACCCGGTTGCATCTGGAGTTCTCAGATAAATACTAGGGCTCCGCATGGCAAGAAACGGTTGTGAGGAGGGTGCACAAGTGAGGGTGCTTGGCAAGGTCACGAGGTGGCCTTATATAGCATTGAACTAGGTCATTTTACCGTGGTGAAAGGTAATTAATTTGCCACCAGCTCCAAGGGTCAGGTCAAAGCCACAGATACATATCTCACCAAAGTGACGTATCACCGTGGGTGTTGTCGGGTGGTTTTAGCTGCGCCAAAAAAATCGCGAATCATAGGCCGACATAAATATGCAAGGTTACTATTAAAGCAAAGGGCACAAATGCAGGATGCGAAATTTCACAAGGTCACACGATTACAAAGCGAGGATACACCGAGACTCGCACTACTCGAAAGTGACTTAGTCTACCTCGCTTACGCCCAAACGGGCGTGTTCGGTGGATGTCGAGGCTTCTCCACGGGTCTCACCGTTCTGGATTAGCCGAGGTGGTTGAGGGCTGCCGGCTTGGGGTAGTGATGATGGCTATCTCGGGATTGTTGGCCACAATCTCGTAGAGTGTGCTCCCAAAGGAGACGAAGCACTTCGAGGTCATCAAAGTACCTTGGTTGATGGTCGGGCTGACCTCGTGGTCTCGATCGGTGTCCAACAACACGATCGGGTTGTCGCCGCTGCTCTGCTCTTCCCCGCTTGCCGGGCTCGCGTAACCAGCTCTCCGCGAGCTGCGATCACAATAGTGATTTGATCGGTCGAGTGCTCTAGTGCACCCACATAGCGCATTAGGTGCAACAACGCAGGTCCGCCTCGTGATCTCCGCTGGCAACTTGGGGTGGCCTGCCATACCCTTCATGCCTTGGGTAGTAGTAGAACGAGCGATCAGCTTAACTCGCGCATAAATCGCCGGAGTTGAACTATAGCCTCTCGAGCAGCTAGCTGGATGGCTTGTGGCTCAAGGAAGTTGTCCTTCCGTGAACCTGTAGGGCGCTTCGCGGCATGCACCTGCACTGTAATGTGCACAAAGTGGGCTCAGAAATTGACGGCTCGCCGCCATGGTTCCTTGGTACACAACATATTCCGGGGCTCTTCTAACGCATAGGCACGACGGGTGAGGTTTATGAGTATGGTCACAAAACCTCCAAGGTTGGTTGTTGTGGTCTCATTGTGCACGACGGGGCCAGGCATTATGGCTCGGTCTGGGGTAGAGGCTGTGCTGGGCTGGGTTGAGGCAAACGTGTCCTTTTATAGAAAAGGGAACGAAGTCTTCCTTCGCACACTTGCGTAATGAGACATTATAGGCGCCGTCATCGGGCGCGTGATCGGCTGTGCTAGGTTGATAGGTTGGGCACCACCGCCAAAAGTGTCGGGGTCACTATGTGGCTATCTTGCATGAGAAGCTTGGCTGGGTTTTGGTTAAGGTCTCGTGGTTTGGCTTACCTAGGTTTATTGACCCACTAAGGTAGGATTAGCCAATGGTCACCGGCCTTATACCAAGTTTGTGGCGCAATCGGATTTTCGGGATATAATTTCAAAATGGCCAAGCAGTTCACCAGCCCCAGGATTACCGTTAGCTGATGAGGCACCAACTTGATACAGAAATTCCAAGCAAAATTACAAAATATGTGGTACAAGACCATTCTCGTCTGTGAGTACAACAAATGGTTTCTAGATGTTGATGGCGGAAGCGTTTGTGGATCATCGCCGTCTATGGGACTCCATTTCCCACATGTGAACAACTCACCAGGTTAACTCCTATCTTCGCGAGGCTGCTAACACCATTGCTTAAGTTCTGGCTGTCATCACGGTCGCCTCCTCTCCAAGAAGAAATCTCGCCAAGACAATAGCCGTGGACAAGCCGTTGAGTACTTTGAATGTACTCGCAATCATTATGAACACATGTATAATGCAACAAACGATAATCATGCTTGAAAATATTCTATGGTCACGACGCTACCATAAAATAAAATCATTGATGCATGCAGCAGGTTACGTAATATGTAATGACAAAGTAGGGATAATGCACCATTCGGATGTCTCAAGCGACATCTCTAATTGATGGTAAATAATAAGCATGTTCGGGCCAAGGCCTGAGCGACACCACATAAAGGTCTTATAAAGTAAGTGAATAACAAGTATGTTACATATGGCGCCTCAAATGACACCACATAAAGGGCTTATAAAGTAAATGAATAACAAGCATGGCACAATGCAAGGCCTCAAATAAACCGCATAAAGGGCTTATAAAGTAAATGAATAACAAGCATGCATACCGATGCCTCAAATGATCAATCGCATAAAGGGCTTATAAAGTAAATGAATAACAAGCATGCTACGATCTAGTGCCTCAAATACACCGCATAAAGGGCTTATAAAGTAAATGAATAACAAGTATACACAATGCAAGCCTCAAATAACACCGCATAAAGGGCTTATAAATAACCACATTGAATACCCAGAGGTAGAACCGTCCTGTGGATACTCAATAATTCAAATAATATAATGGGTTAGTCCACAACAAATAATAGTCATGATCATCATAAGTCACAAGTCATGATCCCGCCTGGTTTAACTGCTTTCCTCCAAGACCGCACTAAGACCGACACTTGACCCTCCCTGCATCAGAATCCTTAACCGTGGACACGGCTATTCAATAGGTTTAATCTCTGCATAGGGTGTACTTTTACCCACGAGTAACGGATTCCTTTAGTCCATCGACTAATTCCGCTTCACGGCCTTTTAATTGAAAAACACACCTATCCGCACACACCACCTGACTCACCTGGTGTCCGAATCACCCACGACACCTGTGTTTAAAATTTAAGTGGGAGGCTACAACCTCGACGTAACATGGGATCACAAAATTTATACACACAAGAATCGGGGAGCTACCCTTCTTGCTACAACCGAAACACCCATGCTCCCGACCAGGTGACATGCCTACAGATGCCTCCCAGATCTTCCACCATGGCCTCTCAGACGGTGTGTGCTAGGAAAGGGGTTGGCAACTTATCGAACTGCACTCTACCTATGGCAGGGACAAGTGGCAGCATGAAACCAAAGATGGGGTTACCGAACAAGACTTGATCAACGGTCGACTCAGAGGTTTATAAATTCTTTGTATGACATGCATCACAAAAATATTTCAACCAACAAAATCAACACTCATTATACCTTACCATGCCGCATCAAGCGACAAACTCATGCCTACCCAAGGCAGAGGTTTTCCCGGATTCCTTTCCGGCATGCATGCAAGGCACATGAGGATGATTACCATCACAAGTATATTCATTTTCAACAGCAAGGAAATCACTAATATGCATCCATGCAATTGATCATACCACATGAAATAACAAGTTCTCCGGAATAAGGTGATGTTATAAACGTGTCGACTAACACGCCAAAAATATTATGCCGGGGTTCAGAATGCTTGCCTTCAAGGTATGGAAAGGCAGGGTGCACTCCAAAACTTTTGAAAGTTTGCTCCTCTCTCTCCAAAATCCTATTTGAAAATATTTTTGAATCAACACACATTTCCAAAACAGCACAAAAAAGTAGTCTGAAATTTTTTCAAATAAATCTTAAAATAAACTAGACAGAATTTGAGAGATGTAGGAAAAAGAATCAATTCATTTGGAGCCATATTTAAAAAGTTATAGCTGGTCAAAGTTTAGGTCAAAATCTGTTATTTAAAATAAAATAGAAAAGAAAAACGATTCGAATATATACGTACACGTCGAAAGCGTATTCTCGAAATACGCTTGCACTTATCCAGCGGGACCGCGCTCGAGTCATCGACAAGGGGCCCGCCTCGCCCATCGGGTCAGTTTGATCGGTCTTCCTCCTCTTCTTCTTTCTCGTCTGAAGCGGGCGAACTCCGCGAGGCTCGCTGGTGAACGGTGGCACTGCTCGGGAAACCGAGGTCACCCAGGGCTCAGGGGTCGAGGCGGTCAATCCGTGGTCGCTTTGATCTTCGGGTGGACGGAGCTGCCGGGGCGAGCTCAAGGCGGAAGGCGGCCGTCTGGAAAAGTGAATTCCGCCACAAGCAGTCCCGATCAAGATTGAGTAGAGGGATGGACTCACGAGGGGGAGAGAGGGTTCCTGGTGAAGAGATTGGAGAGGGGGAGGCCCTGGTTGTGCCGTACGGAGCCGGGAGGCAGGGGTGGCCGGACGGGCCGGAGTGGGGGAAGACGGCCTCTTTCTCTCCAATTTACGGTAACGGGGGCACTAGGAATACGGTGTGAGGGTGCTTGTGTGCTCGTAGGGTTCGAGGGGCTTCCTTTTATAGCGCCTCCCACGCCGATTCGCTGGGCGGCAGTGGATGAGCTTGCCGGCACCGACGCTCAGAGCTTGCAGCGCTGTGGCGAGGCTGGGGATGGCGGCAGGAGCTAGCGGACGAGCGGGTATCGCCTAAGGGCGAAGCCGGCGAAGCGGAGTGGCTTCGGCCGCGCTGCAAGGCTGTGAGCTGCATTGGCGGCATTGGCGGTTGCTGGCCTGCCGGAGACGTGGCGAGGGCTGCGGGCTCGTGGGGAGCAGTAGGACGGGGCGGGCCGCTGCGTCGGTCACGGGCCGAGTGAGGCGGGCGAGACGCTGCGGTTCGGGCGCGACACGCAGTAAACGCTGGTGCTCGGCCAAGGCCTGGCGCAGCACAGAGCACGCATTTTAACGTGCTTGACGAAATGCTAGGGCATGTTAGGGGCTCTAAACCACAAGAGGGTTAGCAGGGTGGGGTTATAGGCTAGGCAAATCCATGGGACATGCTGGTCTCGTCAGGGGATCAAGATCATAATGTAAACAAAACTCATGCCAATCTGCCTATGCACCTGTGTGTTTGACAAAATGCCACGGGCACCTAGGCTATTCTTGGAGTGGCCAAATCTTCAAGAGTGGGGTCTTTAGAAGAAAGGGAGGGTGGTGAGGTTAGTTTGCCAAATGAAGAAACTTGTTAGTGCAAGCTTTGCAAAAACTTCAATTCTCGACAGGAGGTAGGTGGCATCATTTCATGAACCAAAAATATTCTAATGGTTGCATGCTCCCGGACTTAGGGTTTTGTTGGGTGGTCTACAAGCAGGGAAAGAATCAAGGGCCAAAGAGCAAGCAAGAATATGGATGTCAGTACAAACCATCATGTTGGACCGTAATGAAGATGAGGTTGATTTACTCAAAATTTTCAAATAACATCACTGGGTTCTTGCATAAAGTTGAATCATAAGCTACTACCAGCATCCCATAATTTTGGTGGAGGCTAGAAAGAAGTATTTAAAAGAGTTGTAGTGCAAAATTCCCCACTGGACCAGAGAAGAAAATTGGGTGTAGAGCTCAAAATATTTAAGGAATGAAATATCTTTTTGCATAAAAGTGGTTTGGTGACATCATAGGACATCCCCAAATTTTGGTGGAATTTTTGAAAGAATTTATAAAAGGGGTGCAGTTCAAAAAGGACCATAAAACCATGGAAAACCATTTTTCAAGAAAATAAAGACTATGGAGATTATTATATAGTTCATTCCTCTGATGAAAAGAAAAGATTTTTATTGAGAGGATAAACAAGTCCAATAACATATTTGAAAAGTTTTCACTGAATGAAATAACTCCATGACAAAAAGGAAGGAAAAGCTTAGAAAACAAAGGGAGCCCGTAAAATAAAAGCTTTATTTTCCGGCAAAATTTTAATTAACAAAACAAGATTAAAATTTTGGGGTGTTACACGTGTTTATGGCTGACGCCGCTGGCTCGCCGCGGCGCCGGCTGCTCGCCGCCCGTCAAGGCCGCCTCGGACGGCTCTCGCTCTGGGTGTCCCCGCTATTCCCCGCCGCCGCCACCAACGCTGCCACCGGGAAGGCCGCACCGCCACCCCATCCCTGACCCCGGCCAGTTCGTCGTTCCACGCCCATCGCGCCCCCACGGACGCGCATGCCGCTGCTCCCGGGCGCGTGAGCTTCTACACTACCGCCCCATCGACGACCTCTCACGAGGATTGGCTCGCCTGCCACCGAGCTCGCTCGCCGCAGGGGGCTCTCCTATGCCGCCCCTCTCGATGCCTCGCTCCGTCCCCGCGCAGAGGCGCCGATCAGAGGTGCCCACCACCTCCTCCCTAGAAGGCGCTTGCTCAAGGCGCTGCCCTGTGATCGAGATCCACCACGTCCCGCACCCGTGGCGACAAGGAAGGAGCTGCCAAGAAATCCTCGCCCCAAGAAGGTGCACGCGTTCCGGCGCCGTGCGCCACGATCGCATCCTCGCGCCACCACGTAAAGACCTCGTGTCGCTCCAGCAGCAAAGATGCGGAATCCCGTGAGCAAGCCCCGATCGCCAGAGAGCTTCGGTGGCTACCGCAGGCCGCCGCTTTCACCATCGAAGGCGCGCGAGGTCGCTCGCCGTGCAAGTTCAAGCTCGACCTACCCTCGCCACGACGACACCGCCGACTTCGCTGGAGTTCCTATAGCTCTAAGAGCTGGGCATCTAAGCCGCCAACGGGACGAAAAGGTCATGGCGAACTGGTTTCCATGGCACTCAAGGACGGCGCCCGCACTGCTCTCCCGAACATGGCCCCGCATGATCTCTTCTCGATGAGATGCGCACCGCTTCATCGCCAACTTCAGGCACTTCGCGACCGTCCGCCACCGTGGGTGACCTACGCCAAGATAAGCAACAGCCGGAGAGACCTTCCGTATACATCCAACGCTTCAACAACGCCGCCTCAAGATTCCTGTGGTGACCGAGGAGGCCATCATTTCGGCGTTCTTCGATGGCGCGCCCGCGACGCCAAGATGAAGGAGGAGCTGGCGATCCATGAAGATCTGTGTACGTCACTGGAGTTTTTCAACCTGGCGACCAAGTGCGCAAGGGATGAGGAGGGACGCCTTTCCCTTCTCGAGCTCCCGGCGGCAGACCCATAGGAGAAGAAAGCCAAAGCCAAGGATGTGAAGCGCAAAGGAGCAGATGTGCTCGCAGCAGAGCCGAACACGAAGCGCGGCAGGGACCAGCCGGAGTCGTCCAAGGGCAGCCGATACTGTGTGTACCACGATTTCACACCCACAACACCAACGAATGCCAAGAGCTCGTGGTCAGGCGAGAAGGCCGTGGTCGGCCGACGCCCCGAGCACAACGATCGGGCTACGGCCGAGGTGGAGCAAGAGGTGGAGGATGATGGACGATCAGGCCCTCGCCAAGGGTGGCGTGATCGGCCTCGCGAGGAACGCTGGCAGGACCAGCCTCGCGAGGGAGCTTGGAGAGATCAGCCTCGTGAGGATCACCCTCAAGGCAACGCAGGCCTTCCTCCTCTGCCACCACCACCAAGAAAGAATGAAGACCATAATAAGGACGTAGGTTGGGTGTAACATCCCAAATTTTCAATTTGGAATGTTATACATAGATCATCATTGCATACCATATTTTGTTGCATTTTTGGCTCGATCCTAGAAATTCTACACAACTCAAGGACCCACGGAGAGAGTTGGGGATTTCGTTATTTTCATATTTGAGTTTTTCTCAAATTTTGAAAATAGGATCATTTGATTTAAATTATTTTATCTTCAATTATTTCTATTACAAAAATATGAGAGAGGGAATAAAATGACTTTCCCAAAATAAAGAAATAATGAGGATTTAATAATAAAATCAAATAAGATTTTATTTTGGAGTTTTTCGCCATTTTATTTGAATTTAGGAAAATGTGCGCTTTTTCAAAATTGTATTTAGGCCCCAAATAAATGTTTATCTAGTCCGCTTGATTTGTAGCCGGGAAAATTTATTTCGGATTTTGGAGTCCGCTTACTATTTCTTTCGCTTGTTTTTCTACGCTAAATTATTTAAAAAAACGAACCGACTTATCGTGCCTACCCGAAGGGACTCGCCTGGGCAACTTTTAAATAGCGCCTCGAGCCGCCTCACCCCACCGCCACCTCGCCTCGAGCCATGCCCACCCACCGACACCCCGCGCCCAAACCCTAACTCCTAACTCCGCCACAACACCGCCGATTACGCCGAGTTACCACCAGCCGAGGTTCGTCAGCGCCATTTTCTCAAGGCTTTTTTATAAAAACCGATCGGTTTTTTAGTTTTCACTTTTTTAGTTTCCGCTTTATTTTATTAGATCGGTTTTATTAATTTTGGTTCGTTAAATAGCGAGCGCTCGCCGCTCATTCATTTTAGTGAACGTGTTCGCGATTAGTTCTAGTTAACGATGTCCGCTCGTTAACTCCGTTCGCCGCTTTTTCTTTTCTCGGATTTAATCCGTGATTTTCCGATCGTGATTTCGATCCGATTTTCGCTTTAGTATAATCTCGCTTGTTTATCGGAATCAGCGATTCAGCGCTCGGAGTTTCAGATCGAAACCTCTTCCGAATAACCAACTTAAACAAGATTTTGCTTCTGTAAAATTTGACTTAGATCCAGATTAGTAAAACGGAGTTGTTTTCTTTCGCCGCTTGACTTTCGCTGTTTCGCTTTGATTTGATTCTTTTGCAAACCGGAGTTCTTAAGTTGAACTTTCTGTTTAGATCTTTGTTTGAATTTTACCTGTGCATTAGATGAGTACTTATTGTATGATTGTTTGTTTGTCTCGCGATAGAATACCCGTGAGTGCGCCACTGTTACTTCGAAGTCTCTAGGTTTCATGGATCATCAGCAAGGCAAGTAACACTTTGATCATACCTTTTCTACTACCCAGTTTTATTGCATTAGATCAATCCTCAAACATTGCATGATTAGGATCTAATTAAATTGTGGGATGGGAAGTAGATGAGGTAGTACCTATTACCTGATTTATATTCAAACCTTTGGGAGTTACTTCTACGTTTGCTTATTATGCCATGCTATGCTACTAGACGTGGATTGGGTGAGTGTATCCATGACAGATGTGAGATTGTTAATTAATGATTTATTTAAGGTGGCAACTTAAACACACATCTGGGTGGATTGAGGCACCTGGTTTCCATCAGGACTTGCCTGTTTTTCTTCGGACCGCCACCTGTGCTCAAAGGGATCATGAGATTATTCATGCTAGAAACTTCCGTAGCAGCCACATGCTACTATGGGCTCTAGCATAGTTGACTGTTGTGCGAACTCTCACGGGTGGACTACCCGATGTAGGGGTTGTAGGTTGGTACGGCCTACCCAAACGTAAGGTGCTAGCGCTTCCAAAGACTATGTCTCGGTCATCCGCTTTCGACACCATGTAAAGCGAGAAATCAAATGGAGGAGATCGAGTCTTGTGGGGAAAAGTGCACAAACCTCTCGCAGAGTGTATAAACTAATCATGGTTAGCCGTGTCCCTGTTATGGACATCTTGAGTATCTAGTACTTGGATATCATGAATCTCATCATGTTACTCTAATTAATATTGTTGGGTTGTTAATGAGTACTTTTAATTGGGATTGAGGATGCTGTCAACCATTCTCAATGTTCAACAACCACCATGATAGTTAAATAATTTATTCCTTTGCAGAGGGAAAATTGGTTTTACGCAAAACTCGTAACTATAGAGCTTTCTACCAGCCATATTTGCATGTAGTATAGGCTTTCTTTCATTATTCTCTATGTGTTACATTGCCAAAGATATTCCATGTGTCGACCCATTGTCGGGCTGCAACGCTTCATGTTGCGACTTTTCTGCATTTACAAGCAAGGTGCTTAGGTCGTGGTTCTATACCCGATGCCGTTGGAGTTGATGGACTCGCTTATTCTTCCAAGCCTTCCGCTATTATCATTATTAGATGGCCTTAAGCCAGATTTATTTTGTTAAGTTCTCTGAAACATTCGATGTAATAAGTGTGTGATTGCTATTCGTTATAAATCCTTCGAGTACTATGTGGTGTCAAGACATCGATCCAGGGATGACACTTGATCACGAGATCGATCGTTGAGGTCCGGTCGCTACAAAGATGGTATCAGAGCACACACCGAATTTAGGACACCACCATTAAGCTAAAGCCCTAGATCACTACTCTTCTCATTTCTAACTCCTCATCTTTTCTACTCTTTTAGGATGACGGAAGCGAGGATCAAGTTCACCCAACGGATGAAGATACACCCTTTGGACGACACCAAGGAAGTCACTAAGTACCGAACACCGAATACCAAGCTTCATCGGGACCTACAATTCTACTTTACCCGAAGAGGAGCGCTGGAAGATTCAAGCTCAAGTTCCTAGAAGGACGTTTGCGCCAGTCACGGAACCCATAGAGTGTTTTTAATGCACCAACTTGGAGTATGGGAAAGAGCATGGCAGCTCACATAACCATGGGACGCATTGGAGAAGTGTACCAAGAAGACCTCAAGGATACTATCTACCAGATTTGCGGACGCCGAGATGAACAATGGGAGATAGTTGGCACTAAGAAGGATCGATCCATTGCAGCTTTCGTCGAAGAGTTAAATCAGCACATTCGACGCCAGGAGAACCAGATGTGCGTAGACATGATGGAGTTGAAGAAAGAAAAAGCCAAGATTATCGAACTAGAAGGAGAACTGAAGGCCACTCGCAAAGACTACATGGAGGAGATTGTAGCTCTAGTAAGACAAAACGGCGATCTTAAGGAGAAGATTGAAGAACCCATGGGGAATTCAGCACCCGGAGGAGAAGAGGAAGATTACACCTGTCCAGAGAACTACATCATCATCGATGACACCGCTTCCGATCCTAGTGATGATGATTTCGAAGATGAAGATCAAGCAGATATCATGGAGTCTTCATCGGAGCAGTTTTTCTAGTTGACCACCATAACAGTAGTAGAATTTCCCCCATAAAAAATTAGTTTTGGTTCCAGCACTTTGTAACGATAGATAGACCGTTGTATGCCCTTGTTTGATTTGATTGGTGTCACACCCTGATTTTCATGCCACTACACTTAAGCTAACAATCATGATAAAATCTGGTTTGACAAAAACTTTTGAGTGATTTGGACCTTGCCTTGATTGGTTTTTGTGTCTGCTGTTTGCAAGTGCTCTAAAATCAAATAAATCCTCCAACTCCTATACTCCTTCTCCTTGATCCAAAACCTTTCCCAATGATCATGCCATGTGTACAGGACATAAAAATAATTTCTTACAAAATAGTTTGGCCAAATAGTATTTTCAAAATTAGTTTTTCAAAACCCCTAAATTGAGGTTTGCAACCAAGTACTTAATTAAGGGCAGTAAAATCTTTCCAAAATATATTTGACTCCTATTACATATAGGATACCCAGAAACCACAAAAATATAATTTTAAAAGTTATTTTCCTATTTTATTTAAAAGCTTTTTCTTAAGGCCAGAAATGGTCTTTAATAGGGAAAAATTATTTTTATTGTTTCAAAAATATTTGACAAAAACCTAGGGAAACTCAGTGGACATATAGTGTCCATATATAAGAGTTTCAACACATGGTCATGTTCAAAATATTGGTCAAACCCCTCAAAAACCCTTTCTAGATATTTCAAGCTTTTGAAATATTTACAAAGGAAATATTCTCCAAAAATTCCAAGAAAATTCGAGCATGTCACATATGACATGTTGGATGATCTTGATAAGTATCATGTCATGGAGAATAGTATAACCCCATGAAATCCCCTCAAAACCATTTCTGTCCATTTTGAAGTTTGAGCAACTTTACATTGCCAAACATGTCCAAATGCTCTCAAATCTTGTGAACATGCTCAAATGGTCTAATAATTCATCTATACCAAATGGCACAAGTTGGATAAAATGTTATATTGATCAAAGTGCCCCAAAACCCTCTCTCACTGTAATCTAATTTGAACAACTTTGTATTACCAACTTTCTCTCCTTGACCCCAACCTTGGTGAGCATATTCACATGACCAATGAGGCCACTACACCAAGTGGTGCATCAAGGAGAAGTGATTTGCTCAACTAGATCTACACAAGTTCATTTCGCTAATTTCTAGGGTTTGCCAAAGTTACATTGGCAACTTTCTTCAAATGAGATCAAACTTGGTGATCATCCTCAATTATATATTCCATTTGATCCTGTTGATTCTCATGTCAAGTGGGATCCATTTGCTTGACCAAACTACCATCAAACCCCTTCGCCATAATTTTGTGATCAACATTTGGGGCACCAGATGGATTCTCCTTGAGCCACAATTCCTACCACATCATGTCCTAGAACCCTCTACCATCGGGCTAAAGTTGGATGGCTTCACCAAGTATTTGGGGGTGAGAACCTCATTTTCATCTTTGTCCAGAGAATTTCCTCTCTTTCTGCTTCTCTCTCTCTCTTTCTTTGACTTTGCTAGCTCTCCAACGCCACCCCTGTGATTTAGCCCATCACCCAAAGACACCTGACGCAAGTGGACACGGCAGAGCACGCAAAACGCTGCCATGCCGGCCAAAGCCTGCTCTGAGCTGCATACAGCATGGGCGAGCCTTGCCGCCAAGACTCCTGGCCCACCTCGGGCCGCCCAGCGCGCGCCAATGACGCTCGGCATCCGCGACATGCCAAGGCCTGGTCCCTCCCCATTCTCCTCCTCCGCTGTTCTCGCAAGGCCAGAGCCGCCGAGAGCCCCAATGGCGAGCCCACACGCCTGAGCTCCGCCCTTCCCCGCCATCTCTATTCTCTCCCTCGCCTAGACCAACCCCACGAGCACCCCAGACACGCCCACTTGAGCCCCCGTGACCTGCAGCAATGGCAACAGCCTCGCCAACAAGATCGACCACGGTGAGCCACGGCCGCTATATAAAGCCGCCCAGTGCCCCTATGGACCTCCTTCGCCTCTCTCCTCCTAGAGACCCCCTAAACAAGCCACCCCTCCTTGTGCCCTCCATAGCCCCCATGGCAGAGAGCCGCTGGCACTGCTAAATTCACGCCCGAGCCCCGCCCCTCCACCTATGCGCCTCAATGCATCTCCACCGACTTCAATCTCCCCTCGCACTCCGTTACTCCTCCCGTGGCAGAGTGCCGCGCCCCCCCCCTCGCCACCATCGGCTGGTCCGCCATGATCAACGCCTCGCCGAATTTCGCATCTCGACGATCGCGCACCGGCGGATGGATGCGCCTTGGCACCCCGAGTACACCGGTGCCGAGCGCCGGGAGGTGTTCGGGTCGCGCAATCATCGCCGAGTCGCTGGCCACCAATTACCGAGGTTGAAGACAACCGTGGCTGTGCGGGCGGGCCTCGCACGCTGCCGAAGTCAGCGCCTGGGCCCGCTGGGTTTAAGTGAAGACGGCTTCGCCCGCCGCTTCCTCGTGAAAGACACGCCAAGCATGGATTACGCCGACGTGGGTTCTTTCCTCAAGACGCCGAAAGTCACTGGACGCCCACTAGCTATCTCACGCCCAAAGCGCCTTTTTAGGTATAAGCCTAAACTTTTCCTTTTCCTTTTATTCTGAACTTGTAAAATCGATAATCAATTCATTTTAACTCCAAATTTGTTGATTCAAATTCTAGTGACCCCATAAATCATTACCTACCTCCTGTGAGTACCATGCACATTTTTCCGTAATACTTTCTTTCACACATATTTCACAAAACCCAATTTTCCATTTCGTGATGAACTTTAGAAAATCACAGAGAGCTCAAAATTGATCCAAATGCCATGATTCAAATTCCTAGATGTTTCTCAGTTCATAACTTAGTTTATGAACATTTTTCTTAATACTTTCTGCACCCCACAAAATAATGAGCCATTTCTTCATGTTTGTCAACTTTGCAAATCTATAGAATATTCATTTGAACTCCAAATCCAAAGGAAACCAACTCCTAGATGCTTCTAAAATCATTCTTTGTTCAATGGGTGCCTTTTCTCATTTTTTAAAATAATATTGTTGTGCACTTTTGTAAATCCACAAATCCCTTGATTCCATCATGTTGAAATGTTCAGAGATATCCAAGAATCAAATCCCACGAAACCACTTTGGTCATTCCTCATATGACCAAAGGTATCCTAGAAAAGTCAAATTCATATTTTTAGAGCACTTCTATGTTTGCCTTGTTGTGTTTCTTATTGTGTTTGTTTCCGACGTTAGTTGACAAAGTAGACGGAATACTTGGAGAAGGACCGTAAGACTCAAGACTCGATGAACTGTGCAAGCATCCTTTGACCATGTCTATGAAACCCTTTTTATGCATGTCATATAGCACCATATTGTTGTTACAACGGAATCATGATGAGGTGGTAACCACTTCGATGGTTTGCCACCGTACTTCCTCGTTGATACTTGCATTGTGCATGACCCTACCTTCTTATGAGGGTGATGCCGTGGGAGTAGATAGGATGCTAAAGTAGATGCTACGCAAAAGGGACGGGTATATGCATGGTGAAGGAGATAAAGTATTTTCAAAGGACTTTTCAAAAACCCGCCGGGTGCCACCTATGCCCGAGGGAGATGATGAGATGGGTAACCACTTGATGACGGCGGTGTACCGAGGCAAGTGCGTGTGTTGTTTTCAAACGGATTGGTTTAAGTTACACCGCTATTCCAACCTTACATGCGCAACCACTCTACCCTTATATGGGAAAGGGCATTGTTGATTACCTAGGCCGATACTAGCTTGTAGCCCGTGACATTAGTGACGGGGAGAGTTGGTGCTCTCTCTCGGACGGGTCGTGCTGTAGGGCAGCCATGATCGCTTTCTGTAGGGCACCGGATACACCATTGTGTCCTCTCGTGATGTTACGATCTCGAGTGAGTCTCAGATGATGTACATCGTGAGGATACGTAATCAACGAGTGGACTCTTGTTAGTGTCGCCTAGGGAAAGGTAGTGATCAGGTGCTTACCCCGGTACTTGAGGTATCGCGGGTCGTCGATGACACGGAAGTTCCCTGATCTTCGGGTAAAGTGTGCAACCTCCGCAGAGTGTCAAACTATTCGAATAGCCGTGTCCACGGTCAAGGACAGTTGGGTAACCGCTTTGGGCTACGCCCACATGTTTACAAACCAAAGTGTGTGTTTGGATAAGTGGGAAGATCTACTTGGGTCATGTCAAAGGACTTGACATGATTGAGTTGGGTTGGTGCCCACTCTATCTATATTGATATCTCGTAATCTGTCCTCATGGTTACTTGAATTCTCCGATGCATGTCTTACAAGTTGTTGAACATATTATTTCACTCAAAACTAGCTTTCTACAAAAATTACCTATATCATGCATTGTTATATCTCGAACCAAAACATGGGTTGCTTAAGTAGTATATTCAAAGTACTCATTGGCTTGCCATCGGTTATTTTATTGGCTGTGCATGAAAGAACAGGATATGATAAAGAATACTTCTGATTTAACATGCGAAGCTAGGACGCCTCCCTAATGTAATGCCCGAGGGTTAAGGTAGATGGCATGGGTCCAAGTTATCGCATTTAATATTTCCGCTGCAATGTTATACTCAAACTTGACCATAATGGTCCTACTTGTGTAATACGGTATGTATGGATGTAAGCCTCTTGTTATTCAGCTTCGGTGTTCAAGTGAGCAATGATCTCGATCACCAGACACGCAGCATTCGGGTGATCACGACTTATGAGTCGGGGTCCCTACAATTGGAGTGATATTGTGTGTTTTTGTCTCATGTGCATATGGGTAGTGTTTTCCCTAGACCTCATTCTGTTCTTAACTCTCGTCTTTTCTATAAACCCTCAGATGCCTCGAGACGCGACTCCGGATTTGTTTTCCCGCCGGAGATCACTCAGTTTATTCAGCAGCAGTAATGCCTTGATTCAAACATTGGTATGTAACCAAGGCAACAACAACAACAACAACAACAACAACCCACCGCCACCACCACCGCTGACCATTTCGACCTGCTTTCTTAAGGCTGAATCTGCCGGTGTTTTCCAAAGAGCACCGAGTCGATTGTTGCAGATGATTGGCTCCGCAAAGTAGGGAGGAGTTGACCAACGCAGGATGTACAGATGGGGAAAAGGTGAAATTTGCCGCACATCAACTTGAAGGACCCGCAAGCAGCATGGTGGGAGAATTTTACAGCCACTTACCCTATAGACACCGCCACATGGGATCGGGCCAAGAAGCTCTGCATCGCCCATGTTTCAGCAGAGCTATGGCCATGAAGAAGCGTGAGTTTCGCAACTTGCGCCAAGGAGGACTGGACAACACAAGATGTGGATGACTTAGTAAGCTAGCACGTTATGCCCCAGATGACGCTATACGGACGCAGCTAAGCAGGAGAAGTTTCTAGAAGGACTGAACGATGAGCTGAGCATGCAGCTTGATAGTAGCCACCTTCAATAACTACCAGAGTTAGTAGACCGTGCTTTAAGGATTGAAGGAAGCAGCAGATTGACAATCGCAAGAGAAAGTATGGACAGGGGAAGTATAACTCGAGCTCAGCAGAACTACGCTTTACCCCGGCCGGGAGGACAATTTCAGCATACCACGGAGGAGGTAGCTCGTGACAATCATAATGGCACAAAGAATGGAAACGGAATGGAGGAAGCAATGGACAAAACCGCACCAACCTGGCCAACACCATCCAAGGTGGACTGAGCCATATCACTTGTTATAAGTGCCGTAAGACGGGCATTATGCAAATGAATGTACAGGCTTCCAAAACGGTAACGGCAATGGAAGTTCAGAAAGAAGCCGAACCTTTCAACAGGGATAAGTGAACCACGTTAATGCGGAGGAGGTTGAAGCTCAGCCGACGCGCAGAATAGGTAAGTTTTGGTTAAGACATTTACCGCAATTGTTCTTTTTGATACTCGTGCATCACATTCATACATATCAAGGGATTTGTGGATAAGTATAAATTACCAACCCAAGCCCTTAGGTCACCCATGCTAGTAACCTCACCGGAGCAGAATATATGGCAAGTATATGAAGCGATCGATCAAGACATGATTGGAAACTATGTATTTCCCTCGGACCTATTAGTTTTGGAATCCCAAGGATTGATGTGATATTAGGTATGGATTGGTTATCAAAGTATGGGGGAAATATTGATTGCGCCTAATAAGTGGATTTTGCTTACCACCCCGTAAGGAAGGAGAATCATATGTATCACGGCATGAGCCGAGGAGAGCACATGTAAATTCCTTATCAAGATTTGTAGGAGGAAGTACCAGCAGAAGGGAATATCCGGACGCAGTTTTAAGAGTTGCTGCATGCCACGACGTAGACATTGAATTTCTGATTGAATCATCGCTGTGCATCGGGCCGATATCTAAGAGACCGATAGGATGCCAAAGACAAGATTTGGAGGAAATTAAGAAGCGAGACATGAGTTAATGGATAAAGGTTTTATTCGCCAAGTTCTTGCCTTGGGGATCAACAAAGATTTATAGTGGAGAAGAAGGATGGATCTTTAAGAATGGTTGTTGATTATCGAGATTGAATGAAGTGACCATTAAGAACAAATACCCGCTAAGCCGGCGATCAACGACTTTGTTTGACCAATTGCAAGGAGCTAAGGTATTTTCCAAGATCGATTTAAGCATCGTGGATACCATCGCTGAAGATTCGTGAGCAGTGATATACCCAAGACGGCTTTTACCACTGTGCACGGGCAGTATGAGTATACCGTTATGTCATTTGGTCCGACTAACGCCCAGCCTATTTTATGAACATGATGAACAAGGTGTTTATGGAGTTTTTGGATAAGTTCGTCGTGGTATTCATTGATTTATATTTTGGTCTAATCAAAGAATGAAGAACAACATAAGGAGCATTTGCGCTTGGTACTGAGAAGCTCAGAGAACATGGGCCATGTATGCCAAGTTCAAAGAAGTGTGAGTTTTGGTTGAAGGAAGTTGGATTTCTGACATGTTATATCCGGAGAAGGTAGAGCAAGAGACCCCACAAAAGTTGCCACGGTGATAAACCGAAGCGCCAACAATGTTGAGATCCGAGTTTCTTCCGACTCGCAGGATACTACCGAGATTCATTGAGAATTTCGAGGATTATGGGGTTTATGACAGAATTATTGAAGAAGGATACCAAGT
>JAHIAM010003581.1:0-34167 GCA_021605205.1 Aegilops longissima | reverse complement strand
ACGCCACGCCGATGACGACTACTACTACACTGAGGCGCCTACTACTACGTGCAACCCGGCCGACGACTTACCACTGTGAGTAGTTAGGAGGATCCTGGCAGGAGGCCCTGCGCTTCTTTCGATCTCAGATCCCAGCTTTGTGCTAGCCATCTTATGGCACCTTGTTTAACTTATGTCCAGATCAGATATTTTTGCTTCCGCTGACTCGCCTATGATCGAGCACTTGTATTCGAGCCCTCGAGGCCCCTGGCTTGTATTATGATGCTTGTATGACTTATTTATGTTTTAGAGTTGTGTTGTGATATCTTCCCGTGAGTCCCTGATCTTGATCGTACACATTTGTGTGCATGATTAGTGTACGATTGAATCGGGGGCGTCACAATTTAAGCTTATGGTAGGAAAGGGTAGTGAGGTGGAGCTGCAGCAAGCACTAGCATGTATGGTGGCTAACATACGCAAATAAGAGCGAGAATAGAAGCAACACAACGGTCGTGAAGCTAGTAGTGATCAAGAAGTGATCCTGAAACTACTTACGTTCAAGCATAACACAAGACCGTGTTCACTTCCCGGACTCCGCCGAAAAGAGACCATCACGGCTACACACGCGGTTGATGTATTTTAATTAAGTCAAGTGTCAAGTTCTCCACAACCAGACATTAACAAATTCCCATCTGCCACATAACCGCGGCACGGCTCTCGAAAGTTTATACCTGCAGGGTGTCCCAACTTAGCCCATCACAAGCTCTCACGGTCAATCTAAGGATATTCCTTCTCCGGAAGACCCAATCGCACTCGAATCCCGCCATAAGACATTTCGACAATGATAAAACAAGACCAAGAAGACCGCCTGATGCGCCGACATCCCGATAGGAGCTGCACATATCTCGCTCAGGGCAACACCGGATGAGCACTCCACAACTAAAACCAGCCTCGAAGTTTCCCGAGGTGGCGCCACAAAGGATTCTAGTTCGACCAGCACTTAGAGAAGCACTGGCCCGGGGGGGTTAAAATAAAGATGACCCTCGAGAGCGTGACTCCCAAGGGAAAAGTAGGTAGTGGTGAGGAAAATGGTAAAACCAAGGTTGGGCCTTTGCTGGAGGAGTTTTATTCAAAGCGAATCGGCAAGGGGTTCCCATAACACCCAACCGCGTAAGGAACGCAAAATCAAGGAACATAGCACTGGTATGACAGAAACTAGGGCGGAAAGAGTGGAACAAAACACCAGGCATAAGGCCGAGCCTTCCACCCTTTACCAAGTATATATGTGCATTAATTAAAATAAGAGATATTGTGATATCCCAACATATCCATGTTCCAACATGGAACAAACTTTAGCTTCACCTGCAACTAGCAACTCTATAAGAAGGGCTGAGCAAAAGCGGTAACTTAGCCAAACAACGGTTTGCTAGGAAAGCATGGTTAGAGGCTTGACATGGCAATATGGGAGGCATGATATAGCAAGTGGTAGGCAGAGCGGCATAGCAATAGAGCGAACAACTAGCAAGCAAAGATAGAAGTGATTTCGAGGGTATGGTCATCTTGCCTGAGATTCCGCTAGGAAGAAGATCAAGTCCATGAAGAAGACAAACGGACGTAGTCGAACGAACCCTCATAACTCCGGAACGAAACCGAAGCTAACGAGAGAAGCAAACCATAAAGAAGCAAACAACATGGTAAACACATAATCATAGACATGGCATGATGCACAATCAAGTATGATGCATGTCCGGTTTAAATGAGGCATGGCATGGCAAAATGCAACAAACAATACTACAAATTAAGTGGAGCTCAATATGCAACGAGTTGCATATTGATAAAACACCACATTCGGATTATTTAGTTCGCTCTCGCTTATGTACCCAACAATATTAAATGTTATTAAACATTGCAAGGGGTGAAGCATATGAAAACTACCTATCTAGGCAAGTTTAAATGAGGCCGGAACAACAAACAACAATTCCGGAAAATCCCCATGTCCATTTTTTTTCGAATTAGCTACTATTCTGCCCTAAAACATATTTTAATGTTATTAAATAGTAAAACAAAGTGCATCAAGTTAATCTATGCATTTTTCCACCCCATTTACATATAAAGTTTATTAAATTTGGAGCTACGGTTATTTAGTTATGAAATAAAACATTTTAGCATGGCATTTAGCAAATTAAATGCAAAGATCATTTTAAACATTTTAAACAAGGATGAAAGTTGGATATTATGAATCTAGATGAATTTCTAAGCATTTTCATTTATGAGTCATTTTAATCCGATGCATGGTTTGTGAATTATTAATGCATGAACATGGATGGGTAAACTGTAAATATGCAGTTTTCTGGATAATTGGCAAATTTGCAGAACCTAAAAAAACAAACAGGCCGAAACTGGAGGAGGCTGGGTAAGCTCACCCATGGGCTCGGCCCAGGAGTTGGGGGGAGGCCGCTGGGCCTGGCGTGACCCATGAGCAGCCGGATCGGTCAACGGGCGAGGGGCGGGCGAGATGCTCGTCATATCAAGAACGAGCAATGTATAGCGGCGCAGGTTCACGGCGATGCAGAAGACAGCGCTAGGGAGGTTCTGGCGACGGGGTCGGTGGGAACTAGTGAGTAGGCGCCGGAGATGGCCGGATCTGGTGGCAATTCGGGTCAAAACGAGGCATGGCGGCGCCGACGCGCTGTGGAAGAGGACCGGCAGCGGGAATGTACTCCTGTGAACATGTACAGGTTGTGAGGGAGTTTTAGAGAGGAGAGATATAGAGAAGAAACGGGAAAAGGAGGGAAGAACGGGTGCGGGCGGCTAGAGGTGCTCACCGGCGAGCTGCGGTGGCTTGAGGCAGCGCAGGGGATCGAGCGAGCAGCTTGACCTGAAGCAGGGGACGCAGGGAAGCAAGGGCGCGGGACTTGGCGCGATGCAGGAAGATGGAGGTCATCGGCGGCACTTGGCGGCGGGGACGGCTGGAGGCGGCCGGATCAGGCCGGATCCGGGATGAAGGGACCCGTTCCTGGTGATGGAGAGACTGCTCCTGCTTGAACAGAGAGAGAGAGGCCAAGAGGTGAGAGGCATCCAAAGGAAGCAGAGAAAGCGAGAGGAGGGAGATGGCGGGGAGCGGGACGACCTAGTGGTGGTGACCGACGGCGAAGGGAGCTCCGATGGTGCTGCTGCTTGCGGTGGCGCGCGGGAAGCACGGGAGGTGGGCGATGGGGCTCGGCGTGGAGTGGATCGAGGAGCTTCTCTGGTTGGCCGGGCGAGCGAATCGGGGAGGAGCAGTGGGGAGCACTGGTTGGTGGGTGGAGGAAAACGAGGAGAAGGGATCCCGAGGTGGATCGAGACCGGGTGGCGGCGGCGACGGGAACAACCTTCCTAGAAATTAGGGTTGGCTTGATTATATAGTGAGTGGTTTAGGTTAGAGTCTAAATGGACCCTCTGATTTAGATTCGGGCGGTCGAGAAAAATAGGCTAGGGAAACCCAAATAAGAAGCCGGAGATAGTTTATAGATGTTGGGGGATGATCTGGACCCATCGGTCATGACTGCCCGGATCGTGTTCGGAGAAGTTTTGACGGCACGCCGAGGGGTTTGCGGATGTAGAGAGGTTAGGAAGCCAGGCAAGAGGGAAACAAAATCTGGTTGGTCTCGGAACGATCAACGAATGCAAAGGGAACGCGGCAACTACGAGCAACTACAAGTTCGGAAGATGCAATGATGAATGCAACAAACAAATAAATCACACGGCAACAACGAAAAACATGGAAGCCGTCTGGAGCGTCGGTCTTGGGCCGTTACAATAATTGTGTGCCGTGTTTGGGTCTAATAATTCCTATATGGTGGGCAACGCCACCACCACACTTTCTTGAAGAGTTTCATTTGGCATCATGTGTGCATTATCTTCAAAATTTATCTTCGCAATGTTGATTTGGTCTTCACTTTTATATATCTGTGTGTGTGTGTGTGTGTGTTTGTGTGTGTGTGTGTTTTGTCCTCTATCGCATTCACTTATAGATATGTCTTCAAAATTTCCATTTTCTGAACTAAGTGAATGTGATCGGACCCTAAACCCTTCTGTGCTTATTCCTCAAATTCTCTATGTCTCTTCATATGCATTCTGTTGACACGTGTTGAATATCTTCACTGTGTCCTTGTCAGCTGAAGACAAAGAGGCACACATTTAAAACTGTTTTTAATGCCTTATATCTTTTGCCTAAATACCGGAGAAGCCGGAACGACCACCCAACAAACCAGGTGCGCGTGGGAACGTGGCTCAAATCTCAATAAGTTGCATGCTTGCCTCATGTCCACCAGATGTGAACCGCCAGGGGCACCTATGTAATTGCGATGTGCTGCCCCTCACCTTATAAATACTCCACCTCGCGCGGTCATTATCCCTTCTCCCACCTCGCCCTCTCTATCAAACCCTAGCACCACCGCTAGCCTCAGGAGACGCCAGAGACGAAGCGCTTAGCTGCCGCGACCTCTTCGACTCTGTCTTCTCGCCGGTCGCAGACGCCATAGGTGTCTTCAGCAGCCAAGTTAGGGCACGGGAGATTGGACTGCTCAGCCTCCTTCCCGCCTCGTCTAGCAGTTCTTTGTGTGGTAAATAAACTCACTTTTTACCGCTTGTTTGATCCGATTGATTCTATCCACATCTTTCAAAAGTGGTTTCCCCTTCCCTCGCATCTGTAATGCTGTCACAGGTACATGTCCGTGGCGGAATCCCTTGGTTCTCATAGTCTGCATTCATTTGCAGAATTCTTACAACATCATATTGAATCTCCTAAAGCTAGTTCTTGCCTGACCAGTCGTCTGAAGCCAATCACGGTTGTGAAAGCCTTTCAGTCTGAATCCAATGACATCTAATAAATCTGGCAAGAAAGGTGGCAGACAACGCCGTGGTAATACTGCTTTGGATCTGCCTCCAAATTTGTTTGAATTGTACAAGTCTGATCTAGAAGAAACTTATACACAGCACAAATCTAGAATCCAATGGATTCGAAGATATTTGTCGGGGAAGCTGATCTGACCCACGAACACCTATGGGACCGGCGGACCGAGCCCCTTTCGGTTCGGTGGGGGGCGGAGGTTGCACGAAGAGCAGATCGAGGCGGCTAACACGAGCAGTTTACCCAGCTTCGAGCTCTCCTGAGAGATAATACTCCTACCGTTGCTTGTCCGATTGTATTGTGTTCTTGCTAGGAGCGCCGAGAGCTACAAGACCTAGCGTGAGTGTCTCGGTTTCAATGAACCCCAACCCCCACGCTATGCATGGGCCTCCTTTTATATGCTAAAGGGTCACCGATGTGGCAATGTAGACAAGGGCAAAAGGGAAAATGAGTTGCGGTTGGTACAGCTACTTGTACAAGTTGTATCATACCTAACCACGACGGCGGGGACAAAAGCATTCAATGCCCATCTAAGTCGACTAAACAAAGGCGAAAAGGACCGTCGGGCGCCACCGCCGCCACGATGGCAATCTTGTCAGCGCCACATCACAGCACAGCCGGCTGGCAAACGTCTTGCCACGCGCTACCGAAAGGTCCCATGGCGACATCGCTGGTGGATGTGCTGGAGCGGAGGAAAAGAGTGGTAGCTGTCATGCAAGCTCCTTGCGCGGTTGTTGCCTTTGTCGCATCCGGAAGCTTGTCGCCATCGGCCTTCCCGCAAGCCCTTTGCCGGGCCTTGTTTTCTAGGTGCCTTGAGGGCCTTCCCGCAAGCTCCTCTTGCCGGGCCTTGTCTCCTTGGCTTAAATACTTTGTTCTTGAATGGCTCCAAAGGAATCACAGAGGACCTTGGCGGTCACCGGCAAGCCTTGTCGCTGGTGTTGCGATCGCCTCGCACGAAGTTCGGGATACTAGGGTACCCCTACTCTAGTACACCGACAGAGCCCTCGCCCTGGCCACACACGGTGCCGAGCGCTGTTGGGCCAGGCCCAAAACAGTGCACGGGCACGCACGCCTTGGTTACGCCAGAACTCACTCCGTCCCACCACGCTCCACGAACGGCACACATCGATTGCGGCGTCGTGGAGAGATCGTGGGGGTTTCTTTATCGGAAAAGCAGAATCGCCCCCCCTCTTTATAAGAAGGGGAAATAGGGCAGTTCGCCCACCTCGCCATTTGCTGTCCAATCTCAAAAACCACCGCTGCCCCCCTTCTTCCCAAGTTCAAGAGAGCAGCGCCCGCCTCTATCGCCACTTAGTACCACCAACGCCGCCGGTCTCCCCACCGCCTCCACCATGGCTCCGAAGTCGACAAGGGAAGGGCGGAAGTCGGCCGAGGCGCAGCTCGCGAGCTGCGAAAGGAGCGGCCATCTTTTCCCCAGCTCGCCGCAAGGAGCCGAGGGAGAACTACTACCTCTTCTCGTCGACGGAGACGCTGAAGATCCACAAGACGGTACTCCCAGCCGCTGCTTCGAACTAGCCCCAACTGGGTACCCTTTCTTCAAGATCTGTTTCTATTATGGGCTCTGCCCGCCTTCTCTGAATTTTTCAGCGATATCATGAACACCTAAGGGTTCTGCCTCCTTGACTTCACCCCAATGCTGTCTCGACCATGGCAGTTTTCGCACATCTTTGCGAAAACTTTGTCGGAGTCCACCCAAACGTAGCCCTTTTCCGCCACTTCTTCATGCCTCGAGTTGAGAGAGAGAGCCCTTGCCGAGGAATCGCTGGATCTCAAGGATCGGCAAGAAAGAAGCTTATCTGGAAGGAGAGCTCCGCAACAAGTGGGAAGAGTGGAGGGCAGATTGGTGTTGGATTGTAGAGGAGAACCCGCAGTCTTTCACCGCCCAAATACTAAACCCCAATAGTGCTCGGCAATGATTGGAGCAACTTGGCACCGGAAGATGCTAGATTGAAGATTGCCGCCACCCGGATCCTGCGCCTCAGTTTGCCGGACTCACTATAGGCGCCAAGTATGCAGATTTCTTCGCCGCCAGACGCCCCCCTTGCAGAGAGAGGAGGAGACCTGCTTGGGAGTTCCGTAATGCGGCGGATATCATGAGGCTGCGCCGGGCCTCAACTTCAATTTCACCGCCTTGGAGTTGGATGCGATGCTCCGGAGCTGTTCAAGCATGACCTGATCATCCCGAATGGTTCAGGTTGCCGAGGGAGTCGCTCCATTGTGCAACACCTCGCCGACCGCATCCGCGTAATGATGCCGCCAGCGACTCGCATGGAATTATTCCAACCTGGCAAGAGCCTCGCAGATGACGCCGTCTTGCGGGTGTTCTTCGACAGCTTGAAGAAGTGCCGATCCGCCTGATGAGCGTAAGGGCCTCACCATGCGACACCACTGCACGCACGAGATGCAGCGACGCCACCAGTCGGAAGAGGCGGCAGCACGCCGCTGCCGGCGAACCTGGGTTCACCGTGGAGGAGGCAGAGGCAGCAGAGGCGCACAAGCCTTGTCGAGCGAAGGGAGTTTGCGGCGCAGGAGGAGCTTGCCGAACTCGAAGCCGAGTCGAGCGAGCCTGCCGAGGGCGCCTCCCACCATCTAGCAGCTTGTCCGCGAGCGGAGCCCCCGCTCCACTAAGAAGGCGCCTCCGCAAGGCTGAGACGAAACAGGCGGCAGATGGGCCAACAGCCACCGCGCCACGCCGACGCGCTCCACCGCTGCAAGCATCAAGCCAGCTGGAGCACCTCACGCCTTCAGCAAAGAATCGGGCGGGCCCTCCTGTGCCACCGCTGCTACTCCCGCCAAGAGGTCAAGGGAACCCACTCCTCCGCCTCGCTGCACGGGAGGCGAGCCAGAATTTGATCTCTCCGCCAGCTCCGACGAGGAAGAAGAAGAGTAAGCTCGTGTTGTACTTGTAGTTCTTCAATTTTGTTGCTTTGTCTTGTATCTGATTTGTTTCATTCTGAACTCTTTCCTTTTCGTGACGCTGGCTCGAGAGCGTCGAAGAGAGCTAAGACCCGGTGGTTGTCATCGAGGACGATCCTCAGCGGCAGCAGGAGGCGTTGCTCGAGACCACCTTGCCGGATGCGGCAACTCTTCTCAGCAGCCCCCAAAGACAGCCCCCCAGCCGTAAGTATACGGTTTACTTTTTTGCTTTGAGCGTACATGGGTGCTCTTTCTTTGCTGATATCTAACTGTTGGTTTGTGTAGGAGTAGAGCAGCCCCACCAGAGTGCCCGAAGCCGCCTCCCCGACGTGCCATCTGCCGACTACACTGCCAAGGGAGGATCCCCCGGCAAGGGAGCATTCTCCGGCAAGGGAGGCATCTCCGGCAAGGGGCAGTTCTCCGGCAAGGGATAGCACCAGCGACCCTTCGGTGGTTGAGACCACGGCTGCAGATCCCATCGCAGGTAATCCTCTTGCCTGAAAACTTCCCTTGGGTTCTTTTTCTTCTTATTTTCTTTTTGAACATTTGCTTGACTAACCTTTCTTTTTCTGGTCGTCATATCCATCCGCCGCAGAGCCGATGGAGACTGAGGTTGCCGGCGAGGAGGACGTGCGCGGCAATACTGACGACGCCGCCGCCATTGAGGAAGGGGCTGGCGCCGATGAGTCCGCCGGCGAAGAGGCCACCAAGGCTGCTGCCGCAGAGGCTGACGAGGGGTCTGGCGATCGCACTGACGGCCCCGAGGCCGCAGGAGCGCCAGGCGCTACACCGACCGCCGATCCCTCCGCCATCGCTGCGCGTCCAGTTCAAGAGCCCCAGCTGGCGCTTATCGAAGGCCGGGCGACGGCGTTTTCATCAAGCTCCCCGGCATCGAAGCCTGTGGCGCCGGTCGGGAGAGACCTTTGACGAAGAGGTGCTCGCCTCACTGGGCCGACGCTGGTCGATGCGCCAAGCAGCAGCAGCGGCGTAGTCCGAGGAGGAGCTGTTGCGGAAGCTGTTGTCGCTTCTACCGCACCCGACAAGCCAAGCTGGAATCTCGAAGCGCTTGTCGCGAAGGCGGAGCAGATATAGAAACGCACGGAGGAGCTCCGGGGCATCAATCAGAAGATCTCCGGCCTTGGCGGAGGAGCGGAGCAAATCGCCGAGGCGCCAAAGCCTTCATCCTCGAGAAGGCTGAGGTTGAAGAGCAACGACGGCTTGCCGCCGAGAGGCTGTCTACGCAAGAAGGCGAGCTGGCGCAGCGGAAGATCAATCTTGACAGCCATGAGGAGGAGCTTGCTGCGCGCGAGCAAACATTTGGCGGAGCCCTCAAGGAAGCAAAGGACGCCGCCGCAGCTGCCGAGGCCGCCAAGAAGGAGTTGGAGACGAAGGTGACGCAGCTGGAGGCCAGTCTGAAGAAGGGCGGTGAAGAGCTTGCTGCACTCAAGCATGAGCGAGAAGGACGCCACACTCTTGGCGAGCTGCAGGCCGCCTCGCGAGAGGAGCAAGGAGCTCACGCCAAGGACTCCAAAGCAGATCTCGAGTTGAAGCTGACCACCTTGACTCAGACGCTGGAAGGCGCCAGGGAGCGGGAGGTGGCCTTGTTGGAGAAGATCAAAACCGACGAGGCGCTGCTGGCGAGTGCTGTTGCCGCCTAGAACACCTTCAGAGAGAATGTGGAGCACTGGACCGAGGGTTTCGTGAACATTGCCGCCGCCATCGACAGGGAGCTGGCGGAGCTGGGGATGGTGGATCTTGGATATTCTTCCGATGAGCACCTCCAACCCAGCGCCAAGCTCAGCTTGTTCTTCAAGGGCGTGGTGACGGCTCTCCAGTGACTTCGGGAAGAGATTCCAAAGCAGCTGGCCGAGGAGTCTCGCCAGATCTGCGCGGGAGCTCTCCAGAAGGTGCTGATGAAGGTGGCCTTCCGCAATCCAGGCCTCAACCTCACCGGCGTCCTCAAGTCCTTGCCACCGGATGCCGATGTGGAGGCACTCAAGGCCCTTGTCGCACCCATTGTGGACAAGGTGGGCAAGATCAAGAGGGTTGATGGCGACCGTGTAGATTAGGCCGCCAATTTTATCTTTTCCTTGTCGCTGCTGGTCATGTTAGGAGAACAATCTATTAGAGCTGCGACAAGCTATTTTGTAATATAACTCTATCTCGGGAAATGATTGCAATGTTATTTCCTTTGCTTGATTCTTTCCTTTGTATGTTTTTGCCCTACGCTTTTAGGGAACTTGTCGGCGCGGGCACCTTTGCCGCGAGCGCTGAGTGCGGAACGTCAAGAGCTCTTTGGCGGTGCCGCTTCCGACAAACAACCTTGTCGCAACTAGTTGCAGCTCACTTAAGTTGTTGAGCGGACTCAAACAAAGTAAGGGCGCAACTAGCTACGAGTTGGTTCCTCCGCGCATGGTTTTCCATACAAAGTACGGTCGCTCGAGGAAGATAACTTAAAAATTTAAAAACTGATTGCTCAAACTTTGGCAACTTAGCTTTTCTGTCGTTTGCTTCCTGGTAAGGCGAAATTTCCTCGAGCGACGCTTGGTCCAGGCCATTATCTTCTCCTCCCCCCCTGGCTAACTTGTGTGCGAGGAAACCTTCCTTTCTTTAAGAAAGAGAAAGAAGAGAAAATAAAGTCATGGAGCCTTGCGGCTCGCTATTGCTTACCGGGTGTAGGTGCTGCACAAAGTGTCAGATAAAACATGCAATAAAATGATGAAAGCATGAAATTGACAAGTTGTGCGAAACACATGAGCTTTACTTATGCACGGGATCTGCGCCCGGCTTTGTATAAAGGATTACATGCAACATCGGCAAGACTTGTACAAAAGGTGGTTGCCGGAACAGGTTCCGACAACCGCGCCCTACGGGTGAAACTTATGAAGATGCTCAATATTCCAGGAGTTGCTCACCGGAATGCCATCTTCGGTCTCAAGGCGGACAGCGCCAGGCCTAGTGACTCGTCTCACCCGGTAAGGGCCTTCCCATTTCGGCGTCAACTTGTTGGAATTCTTGGCAGACTGAACGCGCCGAAGAACAAGGTCGCCTTCCTCGAGACTTCTGACACTAACTTTGCGTCTATGGTAGCGGCGCAAAGCTTGCTGATATCGAGCAGATCGTACAGCAGCCTGAAGACGGTCCTCCTCAAGGAGCAGCGCGTCATCTTGTCGCAGCTGCTCTTGCTCAAGCTCATCATAGCGATCACTCGAGGTGACCCGAATCGAAGTTCCGTGGGGAGGACTGCCTCTGCTCCATAGACTAGAGCGAAGGTGTCCGGCGGTGGCTCGATTTGGCGTCGTCCCGATCGACCAAAGAACCACCGCAGCTCCTCAATCCAGTTTCTTCCGCACTTGTGCAGCCCGTCGAAAGTTCTGGTCTTGAGCCCACGCAACACTTCAAAGATTCGCCCTCTCCGCTTGACCGTTACTTCTTGGATGAGCAATGTAGCAAAGCGCACCTTGGCGCCAAGATCTTGGACGTATTGCATGAAGGTGCGGCTTGTGAATTGTGTACCGTTGTCGGTGATGATCCCGTTAGGCATCCCAAACGGCAAACAATCGACCAAGAACTTGATTGCTTATCGTCTTGTCACCTTCCTCATCGCTTCCACTTCCGCCACTTTGTGAACTTGTCGATTACAACGCATAAGTACTCAAAGCCCCGACAGCTTCGGGAAAGGGCCGAGAATGTCGAGCCCTGGACGAAAATGGCCAGGATAAAGGGATCGTCCGGAGAGCTTGAGCTGGCTGGTGTACCTGCTTGGAATGGAACTGGCACGCTTCACACTTGGTTACTTGTGCAGTTGCATCCTGGAGGGCTGTCGGCCAAAAGAAACCTTGCCGGAAAGCTTTGTCGGCAAGTGCTCTTGCGCCAATGTGGTGTCCACATATGCCTCCGTGTATCTCTGCCAACAGCTTCTGTCCATCTTCCCGGTGAATACACTTCAATTTCACACCGTTGAGTCTTCTTCTCATGCGAGGTGTTGTCGACAAACTGGTACATACTTGACTGCCGGGCTACTCTTTCCGCTTCTTCTCGCTCTTCGGGAAGTTCTCCTGTCTGAAGGAAATGGACAATCTGCTGCGCCCATGTTGGAGCTTGCGGCTCGACAACAAGGACTAAAGGCACATCTGCTGCTGCGGGAACATCCACTTCTACTGGCAAGAACTCTGCGGCTCAGCCGAGCTTGATGTTCCACGGCAAGCTTGCCGAACAAAACTTGTCGGGAGTATCGCTTCAACGAAACAAACCCTATGGCTTGTCGGAGCAGACTGCTCCTCAGCGCTCTTGGTGTTGATCTTGGGGACCTTCTTGGCGGCGGTTTGGGAAGCTCTGCCGAAAATAGTCACCGAAATCAACTTCTCTTCTTGTTCTGTCCGATTGATGGCGTTACGATGGTTGAGTCAGCTTGAGCACAAAGATCCCTGGTTCCACGTGTAACTTGAGTGCGATGCACTTTGACAAGCCATCGGCAATGTCGTTCTGAGCCCTTGGAATATATTCCATCTGTAGGCCGTCAAAGTGCTCTTCTAGCTTCCTCACTTCATCAACATAGTCTTCCATCAACGGACTCTGATAATCTTTGTTCACTTGGCGGACGACAAGCTGTGAGTCACCCCTGACAATGAGCTTCTTGATCCCAAGGTCATCATGATCTCGAGACCGCAAGCAAACCTTCATACTCTGCAGTATTGTTTGTTGCTTGCTCCTTGGGAAAGTGCATCTGAACTATGTACTTGAGGTGCTCTCCGGTGGTGCGACAAGCAACACGCCAAAGACCGGCGCCTTGCAGCGAGAAGGCACCATCAAAGTACATCAGCCACTCTTTGCTTGCTTCCTTGACGGGATGCTCGTCTCGAATTTCTTCATCTTGTGTTGGCGCCCATTCTGCTATGAACTCTGCCAATGCTCGCTTTGGATAGTTGAAGTGCTTTCAAACTTGAGGCCAAAGCTTGATAGTTCCAATGCCCACTCGACAATCCTGCCTGTTGCTTCGGATTTTGCAAGATCCTCTTCAGCGGAAAGCGAGTGACGATCGTGATCTCATGTGCTTGAAAGTAATGGCGCAGCTTTCTCGAGGCCATGAGAAGGCCGAAAGCAACTTCGCACACCAGAGTACCTTGACCTAGCCCCTGCGCAAGGCAACCGACAAAATAAACTGGGCGCTGCACCATCCTTTTCAGATCTTCTCACACGCTGCAGATCCATCTTTGTCGGGACCAGAGCTTGCCGGTGAAGTTCCTTGCTTGTCGCTGGATGTCCTCTGCCGTGGTTGCGGCTCATCATCCGCCTCCTCTCCGCTACTAACGCAACACTAACCACTTGATTGGTTGCTGCTATATATAGCAGCAACTTCTCTTGTGGCTTAGGTGCGACAAGTATTGGAGTGGAGGACAGGTATCTCTTTAAGTCTGCAGCGCAGCCTCCGCTTCGAGTCCATTTCATTGGACCTGCCTTTTCAAAATTTTGAAAACGGGCGGTATGCTGCCAAGAGATCTAGAGATAAACCTGCTGAGAGCAGCCACGCAACCGCAAGTCTTCGTACATCCTTGACGCGCTTTGGTGCTTCAATCTGCTCAATGGCCTTGATCTTGTCGGGATTGGCTTCAATTCCCCGCTGAGACCGAAGAACCGAGAAGCTTGCGGAGGGACTCCAAACACACACTTCTCGGGTTGAGCTTGAGGTTGATCTTGCGCAGATTTGTAAAGGTTTCATCTAAATCTTGAATCAGAGTCGCCTTGTCTTTGCTCTTCACCACTATGTCATCCATGTAGGCTTCCACATTTTTGTGGATTTGTGACTCAAAAGCGTCATGGACTACTCTTGCTAATGTTGAACCAGCATTCTTTAAACCGAAAGGCATCCGTGATGAAACGAGTATGTGCCACATGGGGTGATGAATGCAGTTTTCTCCTCATCCTCTTCGCCATGAAGATCGATGGTACCACAGTATGCATCAAGAAATGAAAGCAAATCACATCCGGCCGTGGAGTCAACAATCTGATCGATGCGTGGCAAGGGAAATGGGTCTTTGGGACAAGCTTTATTAACATCGGTAAAGTCGATACAAAGCCTCCATTTTCCGTTTGCCTTACGCACGACTACAGGATTGGCCAACCACGTAGGATGGAGCACTCCTCTGACAGGGCCTGCTGCTTCCAATTTCTTGATCTCTTCTGCGATGAATTCTTGGCGCTCCACTGCTTGCTTTCTGACTTTCTGCTTGACGGGCCGCGCATGAGGACAGACGGCAAGATGGTGCTCTATTACTTTCCTGGGAACACCGGGGATGTCAGACGGTTGCCACGCAAACACGTCGACGTTCGCCCGCAGGAAAGCAACGAGCGCGCCTTCCTATTTAGGGTCGAGAGTGGCACTGATGGTGAAGGTACCACCAGTGCCGTCCTCCTTGGCGGACACCTTCTTGGTCTTTGGTGGAGCTGCCATCGTCTTCTTACACTTGCCGGTGGAGCTCGATGGTGCGCCCTCGACGGTAGCGCAGAACTCAAAGAGGTGCTCTTGCGGAGTGGGCATCATAGCTTCAGACAAGTGACTTGCTATCTGTTGCGTACTGCCGCTTCCGGTAGATCTTGTTGGCGCAGATAAGAGCATCCTTCTTGTCGCCAGGACGAGATGACACTTATCGGGCCTAGCATCTTGAGCAAGTTGTATGCATAATGAGAGGCTGCCATGAACTTGGCGAGTCTTTGGACGCCAAGTATCCCATTGTAAGGCAATGGAAAATCAGAACGCCAAAAGTGACCCTCTCGATCCCCGAAGTTCAACTTCGCGCCAAACGTCACCGGCAGCGTGATCTTTCCCTTCGGCTTGCTCCTTCCAGGATTGATTCCTTGGAATGTGCCGGTCTCTTCGAGCTCGCCATCGGGGATCTGAAGCTTCTGGAGCACCGCGGAGGAGATCAGAATCTAGCCGGCCCCGCCGTCAACTAGCATCTTGGTGACCTTGAGGTTGCGGATAGTTGGTGAAACCAACAGCGGCAAGAACCCGACCGCAGTGAAGCGATCAGGGTGGTCCTCAATATCAAAGATGATAGGGGTGCTGGACCATTTCAGGGGCTTGCGCGACTCGAAAGATGGTTCTGCCGCATTGACTTCCCGCATCCACTGCTTGAGTTGGCGGTGTGAAGTATGCAGAGAAGCACCTCCGTCAACGCACAAGACCACTGTGGCTTTCTGGAACTCCTTCTCATCGGTCTCGTCATCATCCATGTCTTCATCGTCGTCTTCATCTTCATCCTTGTCGCGGCCGCGAGGAGGTCTGTCTCCTTGCCGCTGCTTGGCCTTGCCGCGGCGTCCTCCGCAGCCGGGGCGTTTCTTGCTAGGTCCTCCAGCACCTTCCTGAGCCTTCTCCTTGTCGCGCCGCTCGTATTCAGCCTTCTGCTGCTCAACAAGCTGCTCGACCTTCTTGTAGCTCTGGAGGTCATGGCCCTTGGTGCGGTGGATCTTGCAATACTGCTTGTTGGAGCCGTCCTGCTTGTCGGCGACCGCCACAGCTTGGCAGTTGGTGTCCGCGGCAACCTCCTTGCCGGAGCTACCAACTTTGGCTTTCTTGGCGCCACCTCCGTTGCCGGACTGCTCGACAACTAGCACATCTCTGCCTTTTTTCTTTCTGTCGCTCCGCCGCCGGCTTTTCTTTGCCGGAGTGGACCCCTCACTATCAGATCCTGCTGCCTCCACATTCTCTCCGGGGAGTCTCCTCCCTTCTTCAGCACGTGCGCACTTGTCGGCCAGGGCATATAGCTCATCGCGTCCTTGATCTTGTACATCGCCATCTCCTACCGCATCCTGCGGTTCCGACGTTCGATGGAGCAGCGCTGATTACCGCGGCAGGGTGGACATTTGGGATGTTGTGCTGTACACGGCTGAATCTCTGAATGAACTTGCGCAGGGGCTCTCCTTCCTTCTGGGCGAGAAGATGAAGGTCGCTCTCTTGGCCATGAGGTTTGTGACCACCTGTGAAGGCGCCAACAAACTGATGGCATAGATCTTCCCAAGAGGATATGGAGTTGTCCGACAAGTGCATGAGCCAAGATCTGACATTGGGCTTGAGTACCAGCGGGAAGTAGTTTGCCAGAATCTTGTCGTCTCGCCCCCCGGCAGCTTGCACCGCAATGGTGTAGATGCCGAGGAACTCCGACGGATGCGTCTTGCCGTCGTACTTCTCTGGTATGTCTGGCTTGAAATTATTCTTGCTGGGCCACTGGACTTGCCGCAGCTCACGAGTGAGCGCAGGGCAACCTACCACGTCGGACAAGTCGCTGGTTCCCGGGCGCATGCATATCGACAGAGGGCCCAGCGCTGGTCGGATTGACGCCGCGCCTCTCTTGGCGCCGATCGAGTTCGGCGTCTTCTTGTTGTCGTTCATGAAGAACTTGGCATCGATCGCGGCGAGCTCGCGGATCTGATGACGCGGTGGAGTCGCCGTCGAGGTGGATCCGCGAGTCGGCGATCTTAACCTTCGGGTGGAGAGTGCATGGTGGTTGCACCCCACAGGTTTAAATCGCCACCGGCTCGTGCCTTGTCGCCTTGCCGCGCGAGATGTAGTCAGTTGCCGTGGAGTGTCGCCGTTGGCAAAGCCGATGAGATTCTGGATTGTGGCCCTCCATTCATCGACCTTGTCGGTCGTTGGAGGGTAATCTAGGAGCAGTTAAGCTCTCCCCAAAGCTTCTGCTGGAGTGGTGGGTGGCGCGTGCGAGCGGCGCGAGGAGCGGATATGCTCGGACTTCTAACTATGTTAGAAGGAGCGAGATCCGCCCAGCGACCGCGCCTCGCTTCGTGCCAGATGTTGGCGTGCACGCTGGTCTTGAGGGCCTCGGGATCCACCAGCTCGATCTTGATCCAACGAACGTATGGTACTATGAATACCATGACGCTGTCGGTCCCGCGCCTCCTGAGATGGGCGCGGTGAGTGTACGGACGCCGAGGTCTGCACGGCCTTGTCCTTGGAGTTGGCAGCATCATGAGCTCCCTCGCCGGCGCCCGTTCTTCCGCCGGTGTCTACCCCACCACCCATTTGCTCCGGTGGTGGTGGGATTGACGTGGACGGCTCCGCTGCCGCCGAAGCCTTCTTCTTCGGTGGCATGTCGATGAAGATGATGAAGATGTAGCTCGTGTGAACGCCGGATCAGGTTCACACAGCCTCGACGCCTTTACCGGCGCGCCAAAGATGGCGGGAAGCTGATCGACCCACGAACACCTATGGGACCGGCGGACCGAGCCCCTTCGGTTCGGTGGGGCGGAGGTTACACGAAGAGCAGATCGAGGCGAAGCACACGAGCAGTTTACCCAGCTTCGAGCTCTCCGAGACATAATACTCCTACTGCTGCTTGTCTGATTGTATTGTGTTCTTGCTAGGGAGCGCTGAGAGCTACAAGACCTAGCGTGAGTGTCTCTGGTTTCAATGAACCCCCAACCCCTCACGTTAAGCATGGGCCTCCTTTTATATGCTAAAGGGTCACCGACAGTGGCAACGTGAACAAGGGCAAAAGGGAAAATGAGTTGCGGTTGGTACAACTACTTGTACAATGTATCATACCTAACCACGGCGGCGGGGACAAAAGCATTAAATGCCCGTCTAAGTCGACTAAACAGTGCGAAAAGGACCGTCGTGGGCGCCACCGCTTCCACGATGGCAATCTTGTCGGCGCCGCTTACCACCACGCTCGGCCGGCGCAACGTCTTGCCACGCTACCGAAAGGTCCCATGGCGACACGTTGGTGGATGTGCTGGAGCGGAGGAAAAGAGTGGTAGCCTGCCGCGGCAAGCGCCTTGCCGTGGTTGTTGCCTTGTCACATCCGGAAGCTTGTCGCTCACCGGGCCTTCCCGGCAAGCTCCTCTTGCCGGGGCCTTGTTTTCTAGGTGCCTTGAGTGGCCTTCCCGGCAAGCTCCTCTTGCCGGGGCCTTGTCTCCTTGGCTTAAATACTTTGTTCTTGAATGGCTCCAAAGGAACCACGGAGGACCTTGGCGGTCACCTAGCAAGCCTTGCTGCGGGTTGCTGCGGCTGCCCGTGCACGAGTTCGGGATACTACGGTACCCCTACTCTAGTACACCGACAATATTGATGGATTCGAAGATATTGGGCAGAACAGTGGTTTAAGTATCACTTCGTAACCCCTAAATATGATGAGAAAAATGCTATGAAGCGCCCATGGGATGACATTCTCTACAAGAAGCGGCAGCCCATGACCAAGGCTGAAGCCATAGCTCAAGGCTTCTACCCATGCATGGTCAGCGGGCAATCACCTGAAGATGCTGACCCATCAGCTCTTCGATGGTGTCGAGATGATGATCTCTTCAAGAGAACCTATGAGTTTGCAAAGGAGTCAGCAACCAAGAACAAGAAGGCTTTTGGACTCAACTTCAAGCCAGGTCATGCTGCTCCAAGGCCCGATGGCACTCATGAAGCCAATCCGAATGTCATTGGTCCGTTCAATGGCTTCGATGGGCTTCTATCCCATATTTCCGCACAGAGGGCCACCGTTGATCAATATGCTGAACAAGCGGACTCTGAAGATGCTCCTGAGCCCCCGAAGCAGAAGAAGAAGACAAAATCTTCCAAGCCCTTTGTCGGTGTCAAAACCGGCGGATCTCGGGTAGGGGGTCCCGAACTGTGCATCTAGGCGGATGGTAACAGGAGACAAGGGACACGATGTTTTTACCCAGGTTCGGGCCCTCTAGATGGAGGTAAAACCCTACTCCTTCTTGATTAATATTGATGATATGGGTAGTACAAGAGTAGATCTACCACGAGATCAGAGAGGCTAAACCCTAGAAGCTAGCCTATGGTATGATTGTTGTTCGTCCTACGGACTAAAACCCTCCGGTTTATATAGACACCGGAGAGGGCTAGGGTTACACAGAGTCGGTTACAATGGGAGGAGATCTACACATCTGTATCGCCAAGCTTGCCTTCCACGCCAAGGAAAGTCCCATCCGGACACGGGACGAAGTCTTCAATCTTGTATCTTCATAGTCCAGGAGTCCGGCCAAAGGTTATAGTCCGGCCATCCGTACACCCCCTAATCTAGGACTCCCTCAGTAACCCCCGAACCAGGCTTCAATGATGATGAGCCCGACGCGCAGATTGTCTTCGGCATTGCAAGGCGGGTTCTTCTCCAAATTCTGTGTACCTGTTGAATTGTGTCCGACTTCTCGTGAATATTGCGCTCCTTGGCTTCCACGCCCAATAATGGCCGTCTTCCACGTGTCAAACGAATGCGAAAAGCCAGGGTGTTTCTACATTTACCCCCCTAGCTGCGCAAATGAGCTGCCTATAAAAGAGACGAGGATTTAGATCCGAATCACACATCTTCCCTTCGCGAGCATTCATCGGAGCGCATCCGACAGAGATCCATTCCATCATGGCCAGTCGACACAGCTCCTCCTCTCGCCCCCCAGCCCTCAGCCTGGAGGTTGGGAGAGATGTTCCGACCCGCACAGCGAGCTAGTGACGCTCCAAACCAAGGGATTCCTTCCCCCAGCCTTCATGGTCCCGGTTCGAGCCGGACTTGCCACCTATAATGGCGGAGAGCAAGCGGAGAGCGTCCCCAGTCCCTCCAAATGAGAGCATGTATGCCTTGTACCTTATCTCATAAGAGGGCTCGGATTTCCAATTAATTCGTTTCTCCGGGGCTCTCGGAGTTCCTGACCTCGGTTGCACAACCTTACGCCTACCTCCATATTGCATATTGCGGGCTTCGTAGCCCTTTGCGAGCTGTTTTTGGGCATCGACGCTCATTTCGCACTGTGGAAGAAGTTGTTCTGCCTTGTGCCCCGTTCTCAGGAGGGGTCGATATATGAAGTGGGCGGAGCCGAATTATGGCGCATCGCCGGGACCGGATATATATCCGGAACCCCAAGGAAGGCGTCCGAAGACTGGCCTTCAGAATAGTCTTATATAGAAGATGTCCCCCTGCCGGACCCTGTTCGGATCGGCCTCCCCGAGTTCAATAATGCTCCTTTGAAGAAGCGCCTAAGCTGGCGTCCACAGAGCCCTCAGATGGAAAATGACAAGGACGTCCTTTACCTGATGAGCCGGATAAGGTTGTTAGCTCATTCCGGACTGACCATGATCGGGGTCATGGCCACATGCATTATGCGGGGGGTGCAGCCGCTTCAGTATAGAGGCCACCCCATGTGGGATTTCAATGGGGAGGATGATGCCACCCGCTGCGGCCGTAAGGGGCCGGGATCGGTTGCCGCTGTCACATCCTAGCTAGACCATGCATTAGTGTGTGCATCATGTTTACTAAAAATTATTTCAATGAACCTGAAATGCCCTTCAAAATGCTCATCACCTTTGCTTTGGTTAAGAGCCTATGTCAAAAGTGGTGCACCATTTTCTAGGTCATCCAAAGGTCTTTGAATTAATTCATAAGTATTTGAATTTGAGCATTTCAAATTATATAAAATATTGCAAATGCCCAAATATTTCCAAACTAAAATTTTTCATGTTGGAAATATTCCAACAATGGACCAGGAGCATTTTGGTGAATTTTGAAACTGTTTTGGTATTTTTAAAAACTCCACAAAGTTACAGAAAAATAGAAAAAGGAAAACAGGAAGAAACTTACAGGCGCCACCTACCCGCCCACTGCCCTGCCCAGCCCAAGCAGCATGCCAACAGCTGCTTGGCTCGGCTTGAGCGAGCAGCCAGTGCTCGGCGGCGAGCACCGCATGGGTGCCACGCACCTGGTCGCCGCCTCGCCGCTCCTCTCGCCCAGCTGCCGATGCGGTTCGTTCTCTCTCTCTTTCCCGAACCCCCCGGACACCTCCTCTCCTCCCCGGCTCCTCTCTCTCGCGCTTCCCCGCCATGGCCGACACCACCGCAGCCATGCCGTCGTCGTAGACGCGCTCCCCGCCGTCCGTGCTCCTCCTCACTATGTCTAGGAGCTCCGCCGCCCTCAACTACCCCGAGCTAGCCAAGCCCCATATGCTCTAGTGCCCCGAGTCCACCACACCGACCTCGACCGAGTCCACCGTCGCCGGAGATCCCCTTCAACGCTGTCGTCGCTCCGGCCCGTCCCCGACCTCAACGAGCGTTTCTCTGAGTTGCCCGTGAGCCCATCTATCTCCCCTTCCCTTTCTCTCTCGCTCTCGAGCTGTGTAGTGACCTCCCGGAGCTCAACCGCACCCACCGCCGCGGAGCTCATCGCCGACGTGCTCCCGGTCACCCTCCGCCACCTCTTGGTGTCCATTGCACTCACCGCACCCCATGGGGTCTAACCATGCACTCCCGCACCTCACCCCTCTAGCCTCAAGTTCGCTTTGGCCGAACTCCGCGACCGCTTAGGTCGTCGCCGGGCGCCGATTCCGCCGCCCACCCCAACCGACTCCACCAGAGCTGCGGCATGTTCCCGCTACCCATAGCCACCCTCCGCTGCTCATTTGGTTGCCGAACAGCCAAACTCACTTCCGCCACCACGTCGGGCTCGCCGGCGGCTAGACGCCGGGCAGCCGACGTTGACTTTGACCCGGGTGGGCCCTGGCTGACTCTGATGAGTCAATGACAGGTGGGGCCCAGCCCTGTTAACTAATTAGGTTTAGTTTTAATTAAAGTTTAGTTAAACTAATTACCCTGACACCCTGGACCCACAGTCAGGTTTGACCTGGACGTCTCCGTTGACCCTGACGTCATGCTGACGCATGGCTGACGCAATAAATTAATTTCTGGATTTATTCTATTACAGGAAATTCCAGAATATAGTTCAAACTTCAAAAATTCATAACTTTTAATCTGTAACTCCAAATGCAAAGATTTATATATGAAAAATGATCAGAAAAATCCATTCTATCCATTGGTACAGGTTTCATGCATGTTAAAACAAGTTAACCTTGCTGTTTAAGCAGAATAAGATATTACAACTTTAGGGCTATTTTAAATGAGCTAGCATTTGAATCTTTGATTCAAATGAGTTCATCCCTTTTTGTTTCAGCTTGCACTAGGCCAACACACATACATATTGCCATGTCATAGCATGCATCATATTGTTGCATATTGCCATGTGTGTTTACTTTCGGTATGCTTTTCGTGATAGGTTCTGCCTCCGAGGATAACCTCGAATATCCGTCTGAAGGGCAGTATCCTACCACCATTCCATCAGGCAAGCAACCCATTGATCATTCCGATACAAACCCATGTTCTCGCTTCTGCTCTTGTTTTACTGCATTAAGACAACGCGATTCAAACTGTTGTGTGTTGCGGTAGTTGAACCCACTTCCTTTGCATGACCTGTCATTGCCACAGTAACTAGATGAAACCCACTAGTATGTGTAGGAGTTGATTGAGCCATGTTTGTGATTCCTACCATGCTATGCTTGCTATGCTTAGAGTTGTGTCAGGTCTGGCTCATCGGGATGATGAACTGGAGTGAAAGGTTGTGTTGGTTCGAGAGTGAAAGTGTTGAACACGTTTTGGTAAAGGTATCGATGAGAGGCCATGTAGGAGTACATGGTGGGTTGTTTCATTGAAGCCGATCCTAAGAACTGAGATCTGTGTTTGTGATCCATGAAACAGTTACTACCACGCATTGGGATCCTTAATTGACCCTCTCGGCTTCTTAACCACCCTTGTTCTCAGTCCGGGAGTTGCAAGTAGTTTACGTGTTTGTAGCATCTCAGGGGGCCGCACGCAACGCTGACCTTAGGGGTGGGTTGTGTTGCGGTAGGCACGTGGCCCGGTGTACCGAGTGCCCGTTTGGTATCTCGGGAACCCTGCACACATCGTTCGGGGCTGTATGGGAAACCTCGGCCGGACTCCCTGCGGATGGAACCCGAATAGGCGATAAACCTGGACTCGGGACATGAGTGTTTAGGTAGGCTGTGGCCGACACCCACGTTGGGCTTCCGCTTGAAGGTTGCCGAGTACATGTCGTGTAAACGGCGGTAAGTGGTGAGAGCGTGTGTGAAGAAGTACACCCCTGCAGGATTTAACATGATCTATTCGAATAGCCGTGTCCACGGAGAAGGACTTCTGGGTTACCTATATCAGTTCATAGACAAGTAAATGGATACTACTAAAAGCCTCAAGATAAGTGTGAGTACCGCGGATGGCCCTCTCGTGGGATGACGAGAGAGGATCCACGATGGAGTATTGTGATGGTGATTAGTGGACTTGTGTGCGACAAATGCTTTACAAGTGGTGTCACGTAGGATAGCTTAGCCAAGAGTCAAAGCTGGCTTGCTGCAAATAACTCCACCACCTTTTTGAGAATGTGCATGTATGATAGGATTCTGTGGTAAGACTTGCTGAGTACCCCCGTACTCATGTTTGCTTAATTAATGTTTTTCAGAGGACAACACTGCCCCCTCCGATGGGTTTTATGTAGACCTTGACATCGACGAGTGAACTAGCCACCCAGGTGGTGATCCAAGGCTTGTGAAGGGCCACTGTAGATAGAAGGGCTTCGACAAGCTTTCTTTCTTTCTAGAGTCTGTACTCAGACTAGTTTGCTTCCGCATGTGCTTGTATGCTTGTATGACTTGAGTGTTGGGTCATGTGACCCCTATCTGTATGGATATGTTATGTATGGCTCCTCGGAGCCTTTTAAATAAAGTACTTGAGTTGTAGAGTTTTGTTGTGATGCCTTGTTGTATTTACTCATATCGGGCATATTATGTATGATTGAAATGCTTGGTATGAGTGGGATCCACAAACTAGTTGTTTATCCTTGGCAGCCTCTCATATGGGGAAATGTAGTCTTGTGCTTCGAGCGATAGTAGTCCGCTACAGCCCGGTTCACGAGTCCTGCTAGCCCAGACTACTGCTTGGACACTTGACTGGCCGGCATGTGTTTCACTTCGCTCCTATGTCTGTCCCTTGGGAAATGTCACGCGTGTTATTTGAGTCCTGCCTAGCCTGCTACAGCCGGGATACCGGAGTCTGTTAGCCCAGTGCTACAGCCCAAATTTATACGTTGATGACCGACATGCTCGATGTGATTCATGTATGCTGTCCCCATAGGTTAGCGCCGCTTTGGGTTCACGACTAGCCATGTCGGCCCGGTTCTTTGTCATGTGGATGCTAGCGACACCATCATATACGTGAGCCAAAAGGCGCAAACGGTCCCGGCCATGGTAAGGCGACACCTGTGGAATACCGTGCGTGAGGCCGCAAAGTGATATGAGGTGTTACCGGCTAGGTCGATGTGACTTGGAATCGGGTCTCTAACAGCGTTGGCATCGAGCGGGCTGCTGTGGGTTCGCTAAGCCAAACTGGTCGATGTTGAGTCTAGAAATGCTTTAGCTATATGTAGGGAATTGATTGTGGGAGGAACGTAAGGCTCTTTTACTCCTTTACCTTATGCCTCGATCTGAGTCATCCTCTTCTCATTCTACGTGGGTATAGGACTAGGCTCTCTCTCTCTATCAGGTTCACGTGTTACTAATCCGTAGTAACTTATAGGATTGATGGTTATTCCTCGCCTCAGTTCTACTAATTTTAGTATGCTACCAGTTGAACCAGAATCTTGATATGATGTTGTTGAGTGGTTTTGCAATCTGTTTTTGAATGTCTCAAATCTGTTTTGAGCATTTACAGATGTTATGCTGCCCGATTTTCCCTAGAAATTCTAATGTCTTTGCATTGTGGCTGTGCTTTCAGATGGCCACCCGTCCCCAGAACCAAGTGGTTCGTCTGACCCGTTGCATTGATGTGTGTGGTCACACGGCAATGTTGGTTCGGGTGATGATCGAGACGGGTTACCGATGGTATCCTGAATATACCGTCGAGGAGCAGTTTAGGGATTTTAATCAAAGCCAATATCTGTGCACGGTCAGGATTTATCCATCTTATCCCGGAGCTACTGAACCGCTCCACTGTTCTTATGGACTTGGGATCACTATTGGAATGTCCGTGCAAGATGCAGCCTATTCAATGATGACAATTATTCGAGCTGAACTGCCTTTGCTTTGGCAACACCGATTTCCGCTACATGCCAAGATCCTCCCCGGGCGCATGGCTACCTTCGGGGTATGTACAGCGATGCATCCCATGAGGGCTCACTCCTTCGCACCACTACGGAGATGTTGGAAGACAAGGACCGTGAAAACCGGGCCTTGCGTATGGAGCTCTTCAATGCCCGTTCTGATCACTGGGCTACTCTGACTCGGTTTGCACCTGCCGTGCAAGCCGGATACATGGACATGAGGGACTTGTACCCTGTGCGGGCTGGTCTGCCAGACTTTATGGAGTGGCGTGAGGTTGGAGGCATCACCCCTCCTCGTGGGCCTCGTCTGCCGCCGTTTGTTGGACCACGTCCACATCCGAGTCCCTATGGTCCGCAGGCTCCACAGGATCGTCTGTTTCCGGATGATCATGTTCCACTTCCAGGCTTGGGTGGTGACTTCTATGAGGACTACTACGGAGCTGCCTGAGTTAGTAGTAGTATCCCTAGTATTGTAATAGTTGTATTTCCACCGTCCTGCGTGACTTGTGGAATATGACTTAGTGTGTATCATTCCGAAGTGTAGAAAAATAATGTATAGGAGTTTGGAATGCTTCCGATGGGATGTAACGCCTTTCCCTATAGTTGTACTCCGTCGGGCTTGTACTAAACTATGAATGGTGTGTATGACCGTTGGTATATATATGGCAGTTTTTATATTACCATGTCATACGGATGAACATCTTTGCATTCCGTGTTATCCATTACATTCCGCACTTCCTTGTTAAATTCTGCCATCCTGGTTTAAACCTTTGTTTTGTTTCCTAGGATGGTCAACACCCGCAACAATCCTGCTGCTCTGGAGCAGGGAGAAGCTAGTGCAGCCAGGAATGTGAATCTGCCTCAACCGCCATCTTTGGCCGAGGTTATGCTGGAAGCAGAACGCAATAAGCGTGAGACCAATCGCTTACTGGAGCGGATTGAGCAAAACACCGCACGCCAGCCAAGAAATGATTTGGTTTCACTCAATGACTTCGTCAAGCTGTATCCACCGAAGTTCAAATATTCCGTTGAGCCTCTCGACGCGGATGATTGGCTTCGCAGCATCAACCACAAGCTGCGTTTTGCCAACGTGGCTGAGGCTGATAAGGTTACTTTTGCCGCTTATCATCTCGAAGGCCCTGCTAGCCTCTGGTGGGAGAATTATGAGGCTATGCGTCCGGTTGGACAAATTACAACTTGGGCTGAATTCAGTGCCGCCTTCCGTGAGCATCACATCCCGAAGGTCTCATGGATCGAAAAAGGAGGAATTCTGCAGCTTTCACCCAAGGTAGGTGACGGTGGATGCTTACAACCGTGAATTTGGGAATTTAGCACGTTATGCTCCCCAAGAAGTTTCTACCGACGCCAAGAAGCAGGCAAGGTTCCGCAAGGACTTAGCCTCGAGCTACGCCGAGACCTTCGTCTCGCATGAGTGCACTTCTTTTCGAAGCTAGTCAATAAGGCTATCGGTCTTTGAAACCGGGCAGTCTGATTTTGAGGCTTCACGCAAAGCACGTCCGTGACTCGGATCTTCATCCGCTCGATCTCGAAGCGCGGGTCTGGATTCCAAATCTGCTCGCCACCTGTGTTCACCCCGAGGCCATCCTTTGAGGCGCCTCGCCCCAACCAGCAGAGATGTTCCGCCTAAGACTTATGGAGGCCCCATGCTAATGCTGCTCCACGCCCCAATATGATAACTTGCTTCAAGTGGAGAGACGGACCACTACATCCGTGAGTGTCCCCAAAACAACCCCAGTCAAATTGGAAAGCCTGTTGGCCGTGGCAAGCCAGCAGGAAAGGTGCTCTATGCTAAACCAGCTGCCACTGCTCGTGGCCACGTCAACTATGTTTCAGCTGAAGAAACCTATGAGGATCCCAACGTTGTTCTCGGTACGCTCCTTGTTATTGCCATCCGGCAACTGTTCTTTTTGATACTGGAGCATCTCATTCATTTATTTCTGAGAGCTATGCTCGATTTCACAACACCACATTCTGTGACATGCACACCTCCATGGAAATTCAGACCCCTGGTTCTAGATGGCAAACCTCTAGAATAAGTCATGGGAATGAAATTCTTGTCGACAGATTAGTCTTTCTTGCATCTCTAATAGCTCTTAAGTCCTCTGACATAAACATCATCTTGGGTATGGACTGGATGTCAGCCCATTATGCTAAGATTGATTGCTCTACTAGAACTGTTCAACTCACCCATCCTTCGGGCAAGACAGTTAATGTTTTAACCCGAGTGTCGAAACGCCAGCTATACTCCTTAAATGCCAACCCCCTTCCAGATCTCGAAGATATTCCGGTAGTCCGTGATTTTCCGGATGTCTTTCCAGAAGAACTGCCAGGTGTTCCACCTGACAGGGATGTCGAGTTCGTGATAGATCTTGTTCCCGGAACCGTCCCAATCTCTAGAAGACCTTATAAGATGGCACCCCTAGAACTAGCCGAACTTAAGAAACAACTCGATGAGTCCTTGCAAAAGGGTTTCATCCGTCCTAGTTCATCCCCATGGGCTTGCCCCGTCCTCTTCGTCAAGAAGAAGGATGGAACGGATCGGATGGTTGTGGATTACCGACCATCAATTTGGTCACTATCAAGAACAAGTATCCGCTCCCGTAATCAACGATCCGTATGATCAGCTCGCTGGATCCTCGCCTTTTCAAGATGGATTTGAGGTTGGGCTACCATCAAATCAAAATCAAGAACGGGACATTCCTAAACGGCCTTTGTTACTCGTTATGGCCAATACGAGTACACCGTCATGTCCTTCGGATTAACCAATGCTCCAGCCACCTTCTCTCGGTTAATGAACTCAATCTTCATGGAGTATTTGGATAAATTCGTCGTGGTATACCTCGATGATATACTCATCTACTCTAAGAATGAGGAAGAACATGCCGAGCATCTAAGGCTAGTATTGATGAAACTTCGAGAGCACCGCCTTTATGCCAAATTCTCTAAATGTGAATTTCGGTTACCAGAAGTGACCTATCTAGGCCATGTAATCTCTGGTAAGGGCATTGCTGTCAATCCCGAGCGAGTTCAAGCCGTCCTCGACTGGACTCCACCTGAATCGGTCAAGCAAGTTCGGAGTTTCCTCGGTTTAGCGAGCTATTGCCGCCGCTTCGTCGAGAATTTCTCTAAAGTTGCTAAACCTCTAACCGAACTCCTCAAGAAAGATAAGAAGTTCGAATGGACGCCACAAAGGCGAGTTCAGCTTTCAGAACTGAAAAGACGCGACATCTGCTCCCGCATTTGTTCCACCAGATTTTTCTAAGGACTTTATTATCTATTATGACGCCTCGCGACAAGGACTAGGTTGCATACTCATGCAAGATCGTCATGTGATTGCCTCGCGATCTCGACAGCCATGCCCACATGAGGATAACTATCCCACACACGATCTAGAGCTTGCAGCGCGTGGTCCATGCACTCAAAACCTGGCGACATTACCTTCTTGGTAATCGCTGCGAAATCTACACCGATCATCAAAGTCTGAAATACATCTTCACCCAACCGGATTTGAATCTCGAGCAAAGACGTTGGGTCGAGTTGATTACAGATTACGACTTAGGAATATCTTACACCCTGTGCAAAGCTAATGTCATGGCTGACGCCTAAGTCGAAAATCTTATTGTAACAACCTGATGTTACAACAAAGTCAACCATTTCTCCACGAGGAATTTCGTAAGCTTAATCTTCACATCGTTCCTCGAGGATTCCTTTCCACCCTGGTGGCGAAACCTAACCTTACGGATCGAATCATAGCTGCTCAAGAAGATGATAGAGGGATATCTCGGATCAAGGAGAACATTGCTAGCGGAGCTGCTAAGTGTTTCTCCATAGATGAACGAGGTGTTGTTTTCTTTGAAAACCGCTTGGTGGTTCCCAAGAAACAACAACTACGGCAATCGATCCTTAAGGAAGCTCATGACTCTCCTCTCACCATTCATCCCGTAGTACTAAAATGTATCAAGACCTACGCCAGAGGTTTTGGTGGACTAGGATGAAGAGAGAAATCGCTCAATACATTGCTAATTGCGACATCTGTCGTCGAGTTAAAGCAGAGCATCAACGGCCTGCTGGTACCCTTCAACCTTTGGAAATTCCTGAATGGAAATGGGATAAAATCGGTATGGATTTCATTACGGGTTTCCAGACCAAGAGAGGAATAATGCTATCTTCGTTGTCGCCGATCGCCTTTCCAAAGTAGCCCACTTCCTACCCGTTCGTGAGAGTATAACCGCTAGCCAGCTAGCTGACTTGTACATCTCTCGAATAGTGTCTCTTCATGGTGTTCCATTGGAGATTAACTCAGACCGTGGAAGTCTCTTCACCTCTCGATTTTGGGAAAGCTTCCAAAATGCCATGGAAACTCGTCTCTCCTTTAGCACCGCATTCCATCCTCAATCAAGTGGTCAAGTAGAACGAGTCAATCAAATCCTAGAGGATATGCTTCGAGCTTCACATCATCTCTTTCGCATGAATTGGGAGAAATGCCTTCCATTCGCCGAGTTCGCTTATAACAATAGTTATCAAGCCAGCTTGGGCAAAGCTCCTTTCAAGTTCTTTATGGACGGAAATGTCGAACGCCTCTTAACTGGTCGAAACCGGGAGAGACAACTCTTTGGCCGGATATGATTCAGAAGCGTAAGAGCAGGTTCGCGTTATTCGTGAGAAATTGAAAACAGCCCAATCTCGTCAAAAGAGCCAATATGATCGCAAGCATAAGCCTATGGCTTATGAAATTGGCGAGAGGCTTACCTTCGGTTACTCCTTTGAAGGGAACCCATCGATTCGGTATCAAAGGCAAGTTGGCTCCTCGTTACATTGGACCCTTTCGCATTCTTGCCAAACGAGGAGAAGTTGCCTACCAATTGAACTACCTTCGCATCTTTCGAGTCCATGATGTCTTCCACGTTTCCCAACTCAGGCGTTGCTTCTCGGATCCTATCCGTGGAGTGGACCACGAAACGCTTGATCTCCAAGATAACCTCACCTATCGAGAATATCCCGTTCGTATTCTCGATCAAGCCGAGCGTACCACTCGACGTCAAAATATCAAGTTTCTAAAGGTTCAATGGTCAAACCATTCCGAGCAAGAAGCAACTTGGGAAAGGGAGGATCGTCTTCGACTTGAGTATCCCACCTTTTTCGCAACAGATTCTAAATCTCGGGACGAGATTCTTTTGAGTGGGGGTGAGTTGTCACATCCTAGCTAGACCATGCATTAGTGTGTGCATCATGTTTAAATTTCATTTGAATTTGAAATGGGGAAGGACAGAAACCCCCAGAACCCCTTTTAAACCAACTAGGGTTTACTAAAAATTATTTCAATGAACCTGAAATGCCCTTCAAAATGCTCATCACCTTTGCTTTGGTTTAGAGCCTATGTCAAAAGTGGTGCACCATTTTCTAGGTCATCCAAAGGTCTTTGAATTAATTCATAAGTATTTGAATTTGAGCATTTCAAATTATATAAAATATTGCAAATGCCCAAATATTTCCAAACTAAAATGTTTCATGTTGGAAATATTCCAACAATGGACCAGGAGCATTTTGGTGAATTTTGAAACTGTTTTGGTATTTTTAAAAACTCCACAAAGTTACAGAAAAATAGAAAAAGGAAAACAGGAAGAAACTTACCTGGCGCCACCTACCCGGCCCACCTGCCGGCCCAGCCCAGCAGCCCCGCCAGCGAGCTGCTTGGCTCGGCCAGGCAGGCAGCCAGGTGCTCGGCGGCGAAGCACCGCATGGGTGCCACGCACCTGGTCGCCGCCTCGCCGCCCTCCGCCCAGCTGCCGACGCTGTTCGTTCTCCCTCTCTCCCGAACCCCCCGGACACCTCCTCTCCTCCCCGGCTCCTCTCTCTCGCGCTTCCCCGCCATGGCCGACGCCACCGCAGCCACGCCGTCGTCAGAGACGGCGCTCCCGCCGTCTCGTGCTCCTCCTCACTATGTCTAGGAGCTCCGCCACCCTCAACTACCCGAGCTAGCCAAGCCCGTATGCTCTAGTGCCCCGAGTCCACCACACCGACCTCGACCGAGTCCACCGTCGCTGGAGATCCCCTTCAACGCCGTCGTCGCTCCGGCCCGTCCCCGACCTCAACGAGCGTTTCTCCGAGTTGCCCGTGAGCCCATCTATCTCCCCTTCCCTTCTCTCGCTCTCGAGCTGTGTAGTGACCTCCCGGAGCTCAACCGCACCCACCGCCGCGGAGCTCGTCGCCGACGTGCTCCCGGTCACCCTCCGGCCACCTCTTGGTGTCCATTGCACTCACCGCACCCCATGGGGTCTAACCATGCACTCCCCGCACCTCACCGACCCCTCTAGCCTCAAGTTCGCTTTCGGCCGAACTCCGGCGGCCGCCTAGGTCGTCGCCGGCGCCGATTCCGGCCGCCCCGACCCCAACCGACTCCACCAGAAGCTGCGGCATGTTCCCAGCTACCCATAGCCACCCTCCGCGGCTCGTTTGGTTGCCGAAACGGCCAAACTCACTTCCGCCGCCGCGTCGGGCTCGCCGGCGGCTAGACGCCGGGCAGCCGACGTTGACTTTGACCGGGTGGGCCTGGTTGACTCGATGAGTCAATGACAGGGGGGCCCACCTCGTTAACTAATTAGGTTTAGTTTTAATTAAAGTTTAGTTAAACTAATTACCCCGACACCTGGACCCACAACAGGTTTGACCTGGACGTCTCCGTTGACTTCGACGTCATGTCGACGATGGTCGACGCAATAAATTAATTTCTGGATTTATTCTATTACAGGAAATTCCGAATATAGTTCAAACTTCAAAAATTCATAACTTTTAATCAGAACTCCAAATGCAAAGATTTATATATGAAAATGATCAGAAAAATCCATTCTATCCATTGGTACAGGTTTCATGCATGTTAAAACAAGTTAACCTTGCTGTTTAAGCAGAATAAGATATTACAACTTTAGGGCTATTTTAATGAGCTAGCATTTGAATCTTTGATTCAAATGAGTTCATCCTTTTGTTTCAGCTTGCACTAGGCCAACACACATACATATTGCCATGTCATAGCATGCATCATATTGTTGCATATTGCCATGTGTGTTTACTTTGGTGCTTTTCGTGATAGGTTCTCGCCTCCGAGGATAACCTCGAATATCCGTCAAGGGCAGATCCTACCACCATTCCATCGAGCAAGCAACCCATTGATCATTCCGATACAAACCCATGTTCTCGCTTCTTCTCTTGTTTTATCGCATTAAGACAACGCGATTCAAACTGTTGTGTGCTGCGGTAGTTGAACCCACTTCCTTTGCATGACTGTCATTGCCACAAGAATTAGATGAAACCCACTAGTATGTGTAGGAGTTGATTGAGCCATGTTTGTGATTCCTACCATGCTATGCTTGCTATGCTTAGAGTTGTGTCAGTCCGGCTCATCGGGATGATGAACTGGAGTGAAAGGTTGTGTTGGTTCGAGAGTGAAAGTGTTGAACACGTTTTGGTAAAGGTATCGATGAGAGGCCATGTAGGAGTACATGGTGGGTTGTTTCATTGAAGCCGATCCTAAGAACTGAGATCTGTGTTTGTGATCCATGAAACAGTTACTACCACGCATTGGGATCCTTAATTGACCCTCTCGGCTTCTTAACCACCCTTGTTCTCATCCGGAGTTGCAAGTAGTTTCGTGTTTGTAGCATGTCAGGGGCGCCGCAACGCTGACCTTAGGGGTGGGTTGTGTTGCGGTAGGCACGTGGTCCGTGTACCGAAAGTGCCGCTTGGTATCTCGGGAACCCCGCACACATCGCTCGGGGCTGTATGGGAAACCTCGGCGGACTCCTGCGGATGGAACCCGAATAGGCGATAAACCCGACTCGGGACATGAGTGTTTAGGTAGGCTGTGGCCGAGACCCACGTTGGGCTTCCGCTTGAAGGTTGCCGAGTACATGTCGTGTAAACGGCGGTAAGTGGTGAGAGCGTGTGTGAAGAAGTACACCCCTGCAGGGTTTAACATGATCTATTCGAATAGCCGTGTCCACGGAGAAGGACTTCTGGGTTACCTATATCAGTTCATAGACAAGTAAATGGATACTACTAAAAGCCTCAAGATAGGTGTGAGTACCGCGGATGGCCCTCTCGTGGGATGACGAGAGAGGATCCACGGTGGAGTACTGTGATGGTGATTAGTGGACTCGTGTGCGACAAATGCTTTACAAGTGGTGTCACGTAGGATAGCTTAGCCAAGAGTCAAAGCTGGCTTGCTGCAAATAACTCCACCACCTTTTTGAGAATGTGCATGTATGATAGGATTCTGTGGTAAGACTTGCTGAGTACCCCCGTACTCATGTTTGCTTAATTAATGTTTTTCAGAGGACAACACTGCCCCCTCCGATGGGTTTTATGTAGACCTTGACATCGACGAGTGAACTAGCCACCCAGGTGGTGATCCAAGGCTTGTGAAGGGCCACTGTAGATAGAAGGGCTTCGACAAGCTTTCTTTCTTTCTAGAGTCTGTACTCAGACTAGTTTGCTTCCGCATGTGCTTGTATGCTTGTATGACTTGAGTGTTGGGTCATGTGACCCCTATCTGTATGGATATGTTATGTATGGCTCCTCGGAGCCTTTTAAATAAAGTACTTGAGTTGTAGAGTTTTGTTGTGATGCCTTGTTGTATTTACTCATATCGGGCATATTGCGTGTATGATTGAAATGCTTGGTATGAGTGGGATCCGACAAACTAGTTGTTTATCCTTGGCAGCCTCTCATATGGGGAAATGTAGTCTTGTGCTTCTGAGCGATAGTAGTCCGCTACAGCCCGGTTCACCGGAGTCCTGCTAGCCCAAAGACTACCGCTTGGACACTTGATCGGCCGGCATGTGTTTCACTTCGCCTATGTCTGTCCCTTCGGGAAATGTCACGCGGTGTTATTCGAGTCCTGCCTAGCCTGCTACAGCCCGGATACCGAGTCCTGTTAGCCCAAAGCTACAGCCCGAATTTATACGTTGATGACCGACATGCTCGATGTGATTCATGTATGCCTGTCCCCATAGGTTAGCGCCGCTTTGGGTTCACGACTAGCCATGTCGGCCCGGGTTCTTTGTCATGTGGATGCTAGCGACACCATCATATACGTGAGCCAAAAGGCGCAAACGGTCCCGGGCCATGGTAAGGCGACACCCGTGGGAATACCGTGTGTGAGGCCGCAAAGTGATATGAGGTGTTACCGGCTAGGTCGATGTGACTTGGAATCGGGGACCTGACAGCCGCTCTGACGAAGATCTTGTCCGCATTATAGAAGGGAGAAGAGGAGGAGTTCCTCCACGTCAATCCACATTGCGTATTTTCTATGAACAATCCTCCAAGCTGGGTAAGCGGACGCTTCTTTTTGCCCATCCGTTCCATATTCCCATAGTTAAGTACCTTATCTTGCGA
>JAHIAM010003580.1:0-27966 GCA_021605205.1 Aegilops longissima | reverse complement strand
TGCTAGTGCCCTCAGCGGCATGGCGGATACCGCCACGACCGCTTCCTTGCACTAACGCCACGCTTCTCCAAATTAGCTGATTCGCTCAAGTCCGTAACATTTGGCCTTCCTTGAAGCTAGGCTAATGTCCAGAGTAGCAACAACGCAGAAGACGCTGCCGCTGCCGGGTCAAGGTCTGATGACATACAGTAGCACGGCAGAGGAGCCGCTTCCCACCACGTAGACGCCGCCACAGCCGCCGCCACGCATCTAATTTGTTATGAAAACGCTCGATTGCCATGCTTAAAATCCTAACGCTTATCATTTCCGCTATTTTATATCGATCGTCGATAATTTAAAGTCGGAGTCGATCGAATGAAATGTATGGTTTGATCGATTGAATGTTCTCGCTAGAGCCGTATCAAATTAAATATAAAACTTCATCAAGCCACATGTATTCCTTTGTCATCCAACGACCTAGAATGCTTCAATGTCGAGCGCCAACACGCTTAGCGGCAGTTAATTTTTATGCCAAAAATAGTGCTAATCACATGACAACACGCAAATAATATCCTATTAGTTAATATCCGCATGCACTTCATATACTTCCAAATTAACGCTCATTGCACGACACACCGACTAGTGCTGCTAGTACGTGAAACGGCGCGGACTTGTGAACGCGCCCGATATGGTCAACGGCAACATCGCTCATGAAGTTCTTCCTGTTTGCCCGCAAGGCCTAAACGCTGAAGGGGAGGAGAGAGAGAGAGCACATATGGTACCCACTAGTAAGTGAAGGCTATAGTACTAAAATAATATTACATATTATCCATTAATTAGGCTATGGTAATATAAAATATTATGTGAACAAAGGGGGTACAACAAACATTGCTTTTCTACGATGTTGCCTATTGACGCATGGTTGAAGGTCTTGTCACGATGTTCGATCCTCGCCCTTATTTTTTAATTTGTATATGGGTCCAAATTTGTTTCATGACATGTGGGCCCCCGTGTAGTTTGTAGCACTTTAATTTGTGGGTCGAATTTGTTCCATTCCAAGTGGACTATCGTGTAGTTTTGTAGGTTATTTATAATAATTAAAGATAACAACATAGTTTTTTTCAATAATACCATGGTGCGATGCTCAAGGCAAGAAAGGACGGTGAGAGAGCGGAAGGACCGAGCTGAGGGAAATCAACTAGGGAGTTGTGTGGGTTGCAATGGTGTTTGGAGAAGTTAATGTAATGCTACGTAAAATATAATCTAAACCAACCGAATAAATGCCTACACAAATTAATCCTGTTGGAGTGCCCTCAGAATGTAAATAGCTCCGCTTTGTGAGGGATGGAGAGGTAGTAGCTTCAACGCGGAAGATACGGTGTGAGAAAGTGAGGTCATTGAGAGACATATAGATAGAGAGACAAAGTGAGTGTGGTCCGACATTCATTGAACAAATATATATGTTGAGAGATATTGTCCGATTGAGCTTTGGCAAGGGTGAGGGCTGTAAGATAGAGCTTGAGAGATGATCCACCACAGCACGTGTAGATATATTTGCGTGGAGGAAGTGAAGGTCAACCGATCACATAGGGTCACCGTATGAATCGAAAGAGTGAGACGGTTGGAGAGAGTGACCTAGATAGATGATGTGCGTGAGAGAGTATACAATGTGAATAGGTCGAATTGGCTCAAACATGGTGATATATCGCTTTTGTCCGAGAAAGAGCGAGGTCAATCGAGACATACAGAGAGAGAGAGAGAGAGAGAGAGAGAGAGGAGCGTGGCCCACCATGAGGTCGAAAGAGTGGCGGCTTGATGGACTTACCTAGATAGACAATCTGTGTGAGAGAGTATAGAGTGTGTCGATCGAGGCCCAAAGAGGGAGATATATCATTTGTGTGTGAAAGAAAACTGTTAAACGAGACCGTGATAAAGAGAGCTAGATTGAGCGAGTGTGGCTCACGGCAAGGAAGAAAGAGTGAGACAACTCTAGGGAGTGACCTAGATATACAACGTGCTTGTATGCGCATTTAGAGGTTGGGGGGGGGCTAGATAGACAATGCATGTATTTAGCGAGAGGGTGAGAGGAGAGGGGGGAGAGAGAGAGCTCGCATGGGTGCAATGGCGGTGTGTGAGGTAAATACATTTGGTAACAGAGTGGAAAAAGGTTGTGTAGTTGAGAGACTTAGAGATCAAACATGGAGAGAAAGAATGGACGGTGTTGGAAACCGATAGCTTCCTAAGGTGGTTAGAGAGGAAGATTGACCGATACAGTGAAGTATGTAGCGCTTTGTGTGGGAGGGGCGGGCTAAAACAACATTTGAATGTACATAGTATGAGACTTAGTATCGATGTTTCAATTCGTGTACATTGTAAGATTTGAACCGAGGACCAGTGCATACGGGTAATCATTTCGAATTTGTGCCATACTAAGTTTCGAAAAGTTAACATTGACTCAATTTGTTGTGCTACTTTGTAGGTCATATGTTTGAATCCATCAAAAGTTTTCTCACTACCATGGTGTTCATCATATACATATGAATTTGTATTAAAAGCAGCATGGATACAAAGGAAATGCAAAACCACGTTAGAATTTGAGATCGCTACGTGACACACACTCTAATTAAAATCTAACTACGTGACACACTCTAATTCAAATAACTAATTATGTGACACACACTCTAATCCACGCGTAGCGTGGGTACCGCCGATTTTTTTTCAAATAACTCTCATTAATTAATTTATAGTACTCCTCTGCTCACTTTTATAAGACCTTGAAGACATATCGCATATGTGCAAAACAGTTCATTTTAAGTTGTCTCAAATGACTTATAAAAGTGAACGGATGGAGTATCTCGTTTCAATGACTAATTATTGCAAGGAAAACACGGCCATGGTAATACATACACAGATTCGCTTGCAAATGAAAGAAGATTCGCTTGCATTCTCAAATGTAGGCGCAGCAAGTGCACTGTGGTCGTGTCAGGATGTTGCTTCGGCGTTTTAAAGGCAACTCGCCTTTGGGTGACCTGACATGTGGGCTAGTAACCTGTTGGGCCCACATGTCACATGGACATTGCTGGGCAGCCTTAAGGCATCAAGCATAGTCCTTTCGGTGGTCGCGTGGATTTGACGGATGCGTAGCACCCAGCCACCCCCAAAAGGACGACGCACAATATAAGTAATCGGTACATCTTCGATCGTTGATGCTATATAAGTATCGGGAATTGCACCTTATCAAAGGTTTTTCTCGCAAATAAACATTCAGTTCGTAGTGTCACCGCATCTTCGATCCAACGGCCCTCGATGGTCATATTAGGTGCTCCCATAGGTTAATTACCCGCCACGTGATATGAGCATCTAGGTCGAGATGATCGCGATCGATGGCACATGCATAGTACTTGTACTTTCTACGCATTTCCCAAACCCTATCAGCCAGATATTGCAAAAACATTCAAACCTCCTACCGTCAGGCCATTAGATCTCAAAGAACTCGATCACCATAGAATCTACGCACGGGAGCACCTCATACTCCCGTGAGAGAAAACATAAGGTGCTATCGCAGCTTGATGCTACGTGATACGAGCTTGAGGTCGCTTGATCTGAGATCCAATGGCATCCGAGCTGTTTTTGTGCTTGTAAGCAGGGGTTTAACTCTTTGGGGCTTTTCGCAAAAACCATTCAACCACCGAGGAGGTGTTGGGTCACAAATCCAACGCCCAAAGATCTTGTATCACCAAAGCATCTAAGGTGTGGTAGTACATGATATTCTTACACATGTGAGAATATGATGTCCTCCTTCATCTTAGATGTTATTATGATACGACCTTCAAGGTCGCTGGATATGGGATCAAAGGGCATCTAAGTAGTTTTGTACAAATTGTGTGCCATTCTCAAACTCATCCAAGGTTTCCTCAAAATATTAAGACATCATGTGAGCTGCTATATCTCAGATCTACAAGCTCCAAGCAACTCAGATTGGCATATAGCATCTAAGATATGGGGGCACATGATATTCTCCGGGAGGAGGGTGGGGGTGCACAACCAATCGGTGGTTGGGAGGTGGGGACAAATATAATCTAAACAACCCTAAACAGTAGCTCCACAATTTTATCTAAGGTCGTAAAGGTTGACCCCGACAATCAAAGCTCCGCCTAAACACAACATTTGCATGTACTGTAGTACTAGACTTAATATCATGTTTTAGTTTCATGTTCATTTTAAATATTGAACTGAGGACCATGGATGTCTTACATTTTACTTCCTTCATTCTTAAATATTAGTCTTTAAGAGGCTTCAAATGGACCTGCACATGTATGTATATAGACATATTTTAGAGTCTAGATTCACTCATTTTGTCTCCGTATGTAGTCACTTGTTGAACTCTCTAAAAGACTAGTATTTAGGAATAGAAGGAGTATTTTGAATTGTGGTCATACATGCATGGTTTGGAAAATAGATGCACTATACTTATTGGATTGTTGTTGTGTTCGTATGCAGTGTGTCTCTGTGTGTGTGTGTGTGTGTGTGTGTGTGTGGTCATATGCTTGATACATACAAAGTTTTCTCACCTCCGTATTGTTCATCTTTTAAATTTTAATCTGCATTGGAAAACTTACTAGGATACCATGAAATGTGAAATCCACGTTGAGATCATTATATCACAAACTCACTCTAATTCAACAACTCATCATAAATCAGCTTACTACGTTGAGATTAGTATTTCCAAGGAAAATACGGGTATTGTAATACATAGATTCGCTCGGCAATTTAAAGGTTCCCTGCCGGGTGTACTAGAGTAGGGGTACCCTAGTATCCCTAACTTGTGCACGGGCAGTTGCAAGACCTCACGGCAAGGCTTGCCGGGTGACCGCCAAGGTCCTCCGTGGTTCCTTTGGAGCCATTCAAGAACAAAGTATTCAAGCCAAGGAGACAAGGCCCCGGCAAGAGGAGCTTGCCGGGAAGGCCAACCAAGGCATGACAAAGTATTCAAGCCAAGGAGATAAGGCCCCGGCAAGAGGGCTTGCCGGGAAGGCCAACCAAGGCATCTAGGAGGCAAGGCCCCGGCAAGAGGAGATTGCCGGGAAGGCCAACCAAGGCCCGGTGAGCGACGAGCTTCCGGACGCGACAAGGCAACAACCATGCAAGGCGCTTGCCGCTGGAGACTACCACTCAGACTTGCGGCCCAAAGACATCCACCAACGTGTCACCCTCGACCTTTCCAAGCCGCTGGCGTGGCAAGAGGTCAAGTGCGGCCACCGAGCGCTGGTGGCGAAAGCGACGACGATAAGATTGCCATCGTGGCAAGCGGTGGCGCTTCGACGGTCCCTCGCTTGCACTGCTTGGGCGACGAGACGGGCATTTAATGCCTTTGTCCTTGCCGCCGTGGTTAGGTATGATACACCATGTGTAGCTGTACCAACCGCATTCCTTTCCATTTTTACCCTTGTCTACGCTACACCTGTTTGAGACCCTTGAGCATATAAAAGGAGGCCCATGCTCAACGAGAGAGGGTTCGAAGGTTCAAGGCAGAAAACACTCATGCTAGGTCTCAGTAGCGCCTGGTGTGTACAGAGCACTCAGCCCCTAGCAAGAACTCAAAGACACCTGCACATGCAAAAGAGGGAGGTTATCTCCGAGAGCCCAAGCTGGGTAACTGCTCAGGTGCTTCGCCGATCCGCTTCTTCGCGGCGATTCGCTTCACCGAACCGAAGGGGCTCGGTCCGCCGTCCCATAGGTTTTCGTGGGTCGATCAGCTTCGACATCTTTGGCGCGCTGTAGGGGCGCCGAGATTGTGTGAACCTGATCCGCGCTCACACGAAGCTAGATCTTCATCTTCTTCATCGACATGCCACCGGAAGAAGGCTTCATGCGGCAGATGATCTGTCCACGCCGATCCCACCACCACAGGGCAAATGGGTGGTGGGTAGACGCCGCGTAAGAACGGGCATCGACGAGGGAGCCCACGGTGTGCCAAGTCCAAGGACAAGGCTGCGCAGACCTCGGCGTCAGACATGCACCGCGGCCCATCTCAGAGGCGCGACCGACAACGCCATGGTATTCACAATGCCATACGCCGCTGGACCAAGATCGAGCTGGTGGATTTCGGGTGCTCAAGACCAGCATGCACGCCAACATGCCGCACGAAGCGAGGCATCGGTCACCGACGGGATACTCGCCTTCTAACGTAGTTAGAAGTCCGAGCATATCCCGCCTCGCACCGCTTCGCCACCGCCGCCACCACCTCCAGCGGAAGCTTTGGCACGAGCTCAACTGCCCTAGATTACCTCCAACGGCAGACAAGGTCGGCGAATGGAGGGCTACCATTCGAGTCTCATCGGCTTTTGCTAACGGCGACACTCGCGCAGCCGAAAGTGCATCGCTGCCGCGCAGGACTGCCAAGCTCGAGCCGGTGGCGATGAAACCGGTGGGGGTGCAACCACCATGCACTCTCCACCCCGAAGGCCAAGATCGCCAACTCGCCGGATCCACCTCGACAGCGACTCCACCGCATCATCGGATCCACGAGCTCGTCCGCGATCAGCGCCAAGTTCTTCACGAACGACAAGAAGAAGACGCCGAACTCGTGATCGAGCGCCAAGGGAAGCGCGCGCCAATCGACCAGCGCCGGGCCCTCTCGTCGACATGCATGCGCCAGGGGAACCAGCGACTTGCCGTGACGCGGTAGGTTGCCCCGCGCTCACTCGTGAGCTGCGGCAAGTCCAAAGGCCCAAGAAGAAGAATTTCGCCGACGCATCAGAAGTACGACGGCAAGACGATCCGCCGGAGTTCCTCAACATCTACACCATCGCGGTGCAAGCTGCCGGGGCGAGACGACAAGATCCTGGCCAACTACTCTTCGCCGGGTGCTCAGGCCCAATGTCAGATCCTGGCTCATGCACTTGCCGGACAACTCCATATCCTGCTGGGCAGACCTATGCCATCAGTTTGTCGGCGCCTTCACAAGCGGCCACAAACCTCATGGCCAAGAGAGCGACCTTCATCTGCTCGCCTAGAAGGAAGGAGAGCCCCTACACAAGTACATTCAGAGATTCAGCCGCGTAGAGCACAACATCCTAGATGTCCACCCGCCATGCGGTAATCGCCGCTGCTCCATCGAACAAAGCGAACCGCAGGATGCGGAGGAGATGGCGATGTGCAAGATCAGAGATGTCAAGTGAGCTGTATGCCCCGGCCGGTAAGTGTGCACGGCATGAGGAAGGGAGGAAACTCCCGGAGAGAATGCAAGCAGGAGGATCTGATAGTGAGGAGGCTGCCCCAAGAAAGAAAACCGTGGCGGAACAACAGAAAAAGAAAGGCAAAGATGTGCTAGTCGTTGAGCAGTCCGCAATGGAGGTGGCGCCAAGAAAGCCAAAGATGGTAGCTCCGCAAGGAGATTGCCGCGGGCACCAACTGCCAGCTGTGGCGGTCGCCGACAAGCAGTGACGGCACCAATAAGCAAGATCGCAAGATCCACCGCATCAAGGGCCATGACCTCCGTGAGCTGCAAGAAGGTCGAGCAGCTTGTCGAGCAGCAAAAGGCTGAATACGAGCGACGCGACAAGGAGAAGGCCCAGAAGGTGCCGGAGGAGCTAGCAAGAAACGCCCGGCCGAGGAGGACGCCAAGGCAAGGCCAAGCAGCGGTAAGGAGACAGACCTCCCGCGCCGCGACAAGGATGAAGATGACGACGACGATGAAGATATGGATGATGACGAGACCGATGAGCAGGAGTTTCAGAAAGCCACAGAGGTCTTGTGCGTTGACGGCGGTGCTTCTCGCGATACTTCACACCGCCAGCTCAAGCATTGGATGCGGAAGTCAATGCGGCAGAACCATCCGTCGAGTCACGCAAGCCTCGAATGGTCCAAGACGCCTATCATCTTTGATATTGAGGACCACCCGATCGTGATAATCATGGGTCGGTGCTTGCCGATGTTGGTTTCACCAACTATCCGCAACCTCAAGGTCACTAAGATGCTAGTTGATGGCGGGCCGGCTTGAACCTGATCTCCTCCGCGGTACTCCGTAAACCCAGATCCCCGATGGCGAAGCTCAAGAGACCGCACATTCCAAGGAATCAATCCGGAAGGAGCAAGCCAAAGGAAAGATCACGCTGCGGTGACATTTGGCAGCGAAGTTGAACTTCAGGATCGAGAGGGTCACTTTTGACGCTGCTGACTTTCCATTGCCTTATAATGGGATACTTGGCCGCCCAAAGACTCGCCAAATTCATGGCAGCCTCTCACTATGCATACAACATGTCAAGATGCCAGCCCGATAAGTGTCATCTCTGCCCTCGGTGACAAGAAGGATGCTCTTATCTGCGCCGACAAGATTTACCGGAAGCAGCAGCCGCACAGATCGCAAGTCACTTGCCGCTGAAGCTCCCGGGCGTAAGAAGAAGACCAAGTCCGCAAGAGTTCTCGATGCCCACTCCGCAAGCGCACCTCTTCGAGTGCTGCGCCACCATCGAGGACGCACCATCGAGCTCCACCGCAAGTGTAAGAAGACAATGGCAGCTCCACCAGAGACCAAGAAGGTGTCCGCCAAGGAGGATGGCACCGGTGGTACCTTCACCATCGCCACTCGACCCTAAATAGGAAGGCACACTGTTGCTTTCCCGCGGGCGAACGCCGACGTATTTGCATGGCAACCGCCCGACATCCCCGTGTTCCTGTGAAAGTAATCGAGCACCATCTTGCCGCCTCGTCCCCGCGCGCGCCCACAAGCGTAAAGTCGGAAGGTGCAAAGGAGCGCCAAGAATTATCGCAGAAGAAATCAAGAAATTGGAAGCAGCAGGCCTTGTCGAGGAGTGCTCCATCCTACGTGGTTGGCTAACCGTAGTCGTAGGCGAAGGCAAACGGGAAATGGAGGCTTTGTATCGACTTTACCGATGTTAATAAAGCTTGTCCCAAAGACCCATTTCCCTTGCCGCAGATCGACAGATTGTTGACTCCACCGGCTGGATGTGACTTGCTTTCATTTCTTGATGCATACTCAGGATACCATCAGATCTTCATGGCGTAAGAGGATGAGGAGAAAACCGCATTCATCACCCCATGTGGCACATACTATTTCGTGACGGATGCCTTCCGTTTTAAAGAATGCTGGTTCAACATTTGCAAGAGTAGTCCATGACGCTTTTGAGCCGCAAATACACGTAAATGTGGAAGCCTACATGGATGACATAGTGGTCAAGAGCAAGGACAAGGCGACTCGATTCAAGATTTAGACAAACCTTTGCAAATCTGCGCAAGATCAACCTCAAGCTCAACCCCGAGAAGTGTGTTTGAGTCCCCTCCGCAAGCTTCTCGGTTCTTCGTGTCTCAGCGGGAATTGAAGCCAATCCCGACAAGATCAAGGCCATTGAGCAGATTGAAGCACCAAAGCGCCAAGGATGTACGAAGACTTGCCGGTTATGCGTGCTGCTCTCAAGAGGTTTATCTCTAGGTCTGTTGAGCGCCGCTGCCATTTTTCAAAATATTGAAAAGGCAGGTCCAATGAAATGGAAGCGGAGGCTGCGCTGCAGACTTAAAGAGATACCTGTCCTCCACTCCAACACTTGTCGCACTCTAAGCCACAAGAGAAGTTGCTGCTATATATAGCGGCAACCAATCAAGTGGTTAGTGCTGCGTTAGTAGCGGAGAGGGAGGCGGATGATGAGCCAGCAACCATGGCAGATGCATCCAATGACAAGCATGGGACTTCACCGCAAGCTCGTCCCGATTAAAGATGGATCTCAAGCAGCGCATGAGAAGATGCGTAAAAGAATGGTGCAGCGCCCAGTTTATTTTGTCGGCCCTTCCGCAGGGGCTAGGTCAAGGTACTGCGTGCGTAAATTGCTTTTCGCCTTCTCATGGCCTCGAGAAAGCTTCGCCATTACTTCCAAGCACATGAGATCACAACACCACTGCTTTCCGCTGAAGAGGATAACGCAAAATCCGTAAGCAACAGTGCAGGATTGTCGAGTGGGCACCGGAACTGTCAAGCTTTGGCCTCAAGTTTGAGAGCACTTCAACTATCCAAAGCAGAGCATTGGCGAGTTCATAGCAGAATGGACGCCAACACAAGATGAAGAAATTCCGAAACGAGCATCCCTGCCAAGGAAGCAAGCAAAGAGTGGTTGATGTATTTTGATGGTGCCTTCGCTGCAAGGCGGGTGCGGGCGTATACTTGTTGCACCCACCGAGAGCACCTCAAGTACGTAGTCCGATGCACTTTCCCAAGGAGCAAGCAACAAACAATACCGCAGAGTATGAAGGTTTGCTTGCCGTCTCGTGATCGCAGCAGCACCTTGGGATCAAGAAGCTCATTGTCGTGGTGACACACAGCTTGTCGTCCGCCAAGTAAACAAGAATTATCGAGTCCGCTGATGGAAGCTTATGTTGATGAAGTGAGAAAGCTAGAAGAGCACTTTGACGGCCTACAGATGGAATATGTTCCAAGAGCTCGAACGACATTGTTGATGGTTCGTCAAGTGCGCCGCACTTAAGTTACTTGTGGAACCAGGGATCTTTGTGCTCAAACTGACTCAACCATCTCAGAACACCATCAACTCGGACAGTAACAAGAAGAGGAAGTTGATTGGTGACTATTTTCCGCCAGAGCTCCCCAAGCCGCCGCCAAGAAGGTCCTCAAGATCAACACCAGGGTGCCGAGGAGCAGTCTGCTCCGCAAGCCCTAGGGTTTGTTCCGCTGAAGCGACGCCCCGACAAGTTTTGCTCCGCAAGCTTGCCGGGAACGCTGCCCTCCCGCTGAGCCACGTGTTCTCGCCAGAGAAGCGGATGTTCCCACAAGAGCAGCAGATGTGCCTTTAGTCCTTGTTGTCGAGCCGCAAGCTCCAAAGATGGGCACAACAGATTGTCCGCTTCTTCGCAGTGAGAACTTCCCGAAGAGCAAGAAGAAGCGAAAGAGTAGCCCGGCAGTCAAGTATGTACCAGTTTGTCGACAACACACCGCATGTAAGAAGACTCAACGGTGTGAAATTGAAGTGTATTCACCGAAGATGGACAAGCTGTTGGCAGAGATACATGGAGGCATATGTGGTCACCACATTGGCGCAAGAGCACTTGCCGCAAAGCATTCCGCAAGGTTTCTTTTGGCCGACAGCCCTCCAGATGCAACCGCACAAGTAACCAAGTGTGAAGCGTGCTGCCCATTCCAAGCAGATACACCAGCCAGCTCAAGCTCTCCGTGACGATCCCTTTATCCTCGCCATTTTCGGTCCGGGGCTCAACATCTCGCCCCTTCCCGAAGTTGTCGGGGCTTTGAGTACTGTGACGCTGTAATCGACAAGTTCACAAAGTGGCCGGAAGTGGAAGCAGGAGGAAGGTGACGGCACAAAGAATAAGTTCTTCAGTCGATTGTTTGCCGCTTCGAATTCCTAACAGGATCATCACCAACAACAACACACAATTCACGAGCCGCACCTTCATGCAAGACGCCCAAGATCTTGGCGCCAAGGTCTGCTTCGCTCGCTTGCTCATCCGAGAAGTAACGGTCAAGCCGGAGAGGGCGAATGCAAGTGCTGCGCGGCTCAAGACCAGGAATTTCGACAGCTGCACAAGTGCGAAGAAACTGATTGAGGAGCTGCCGGTGGTTCTTGGTCGATCAGACGACGCCAAATCGAGCCACCGCCGTACACCTTTCGCCTAGTCTATGGAGCAGAGGCAGTTCTCCCCACGGAACTCAGATACGGGTCACCTCGAGTGCTCGCTATGATGAGTTTGAGCAAGAGCAGCGGCGATAAGATGACACATCGCCCTTGAGGAGGACCGCCTTCGGTTGTCAGACGAGCTGCTCGATACAAAGAAGCTTTGCGCCGCTACCATAGCCGCAGTTAATGCCGAAGTCTCGAGGAAGGCGACCTTGTTCTTCGGGCGCTGCTCCGCCAAGAATTCCAACAAGTTGACGCCAAGTGGGAAGGCCCTTACCGGGTGAAACGAGTCACTAGGCCTCGCGCTGTCCGCTTTGAGACCGAAGATGGCATTCCGTGAGCAACTCCTCGAACATTGAGCATCTTCGTAAGTTTTACTCAGAGGGCGCGTTGTTTAACCTGTTCCAAGAACCACCTTTTGTACAAGTCTTGCCGATGTTGCATGTAATCCTTTGTACAAAGCCAGCGCAGACTTCGCAGCATAAGAAAGCTCATGTGTTCCGCACATCTTGTCAATTTCATGCTTTACTTTTTTTGCATGTGTTATCCGACACTTTGTGCAGCACTCACCCCCGTAGCAATAACGAGCCGTAAGGCTCCATATCTTTATTTTCTCTTCTTTCTTTCTCAAAGAAAGGAAGGTTCCTCGCCCACAAGTTTGCCGGGGAAAGGAGAAGATAATGGTGTGGACCAAGGCCGCCGAGGAAGTTTCACTTACCGGGAAGCAAACGATGAAAAGCTAAGTTGCTCAAATTTGAGCAATCAGTTTTAAAATTTTGAGTTATCTTCTCGAACGACTCGTGCTTTGTATGGAAAACCTGTGCGCGGAGGAACCAACTCGTAGCTAGTTGCGCCTTACTTTGTTTCGAGTCCTCTCAACAACTTAAGTGAGCTGCGACTAGTTGCGCAAGGTTTCTTGTCGGTATGGCACCGCCAAAGAGGCTGTCGACGTCCCGACTCAGCGCCATGGCTAAGGTGCTCATACCGACAAGTTCCCTAAAAGCATAGGGCAAAACATACAAAGGAAGGAATCAAGTAAAGGAAATAACATAGCAATCACTACCCAAATAGAGTTATATTACAAGATAGCTTGTCGCAGCTCTAATAGATTGTTCTCATAACATGACCAGCAGCATGCAAGAAAAAGAGAAAACGGGCGGCCTAATATACGATCGCCTCAACCCTCTTGATCCTGCTCACCTTGTCCACAATGGGTGCGATAAGGGTCTTGAGCGCCTGCATCAGCTTCCCGCAGCAAGGTCTTGAGGACGCAGGTGAGGTTGAGGCCTGGGTTGCGGAAGGCCACCTTCATCAGACCTTTGAAGAGCTCCCCACAGCAGATCCGGCGCGACTCCGCCGGCCAGCTGCTTTGGGATCTCTTCCGGAGTTGCCGGAGGGTCGCCGCCACGCCTTTGAAGAACAAGCCGAGCTTGGCTAGGGTTGAGGTGCTCATCGAGGAATACCCAAGATCCTCCATCCCCACCGCCTGCGCCAGCTCCCCGCCGATGGCTGCGGCAACATCCACGAGACCTCGTCCAAAGGCTCCACATTCTCCCTAAAAGTGTTCTCGGCGGTCGCAGACTTGCCAAGCAGGCTCGTCGGCCTTGATCTTCGCTTCAAGGCCACGCCCCGCCCTCGGCGCGGCCCAAAGATCTCGAGTCAAGGTGGTCAGCTTCAACTCAAGATCTGCATTGAATCTTGGCGGCGCTTAAGCTCCTTACTCCTCTCGGCGAGACGACCCTGCAGCTCACCAAGGGTGTAGGTGTCCTTCTCGCCACGCTTGAGCACAGCAAGCTCCTCGCCACCTCCTTGAGATTGGCCTCCACCGCGCCCACTTTCGCCTCCAGCTCCTTCTTGGTGGCCTCGCAACGCGGCAGATCCTTTGCTTCCTTGAGAGCCCCGCCAATGTTTGTTTGCAAGGCAAGATCCTCCTCATGGCTGTCAAGGTTAACCTTCCGCTGCGCCTAACTCGCCTTCCTCACAGATAGCTTTCTCAGCGGCAAGTCATTGTTGTCACCACTTCAGCCTTCTCGAGGAGGAAGGCTTTACGCCTTGGCGAAGTTGCTTGCCCGCTGCCGTGGACCGGAGAGCTTCTCGCTTGAGGCCCTCGAGCTCCTCCGCCTTATGCATAAGCGCTTCGGATTCCAGCTGGCTTGTTCGCGGTAGAGCGACATCAGCTTCCAGCAGCTCCTCCTCCTCGGGCTCGCCACGCTGCTTGGGCGCGCCGACCAAGCCAGCCTCCAGCGGAGGCGAGCAGCTTCATCAAAGGTTTCGCTTCGTCGGTACCGGAGCTCGACGCCTGTGGGAGCTTGATGAAGACGCCATCGCTGCCTTCAAATAAGCGCGGTCAGGCTCTTCGAGCCTCGAGCGCTGCGTTAGCCGGGCGGAGGGATCGGTGGTCGGCGAAGCCTGGCGCCTCCTATGGCCTCGGGCCGCTGCCGAGCGATCGCGGACTCCTCGCCACCAAGGGCAGAGTTTTGGCGGACTTCGCCGGGCGGGATCATCAGCGCCGCTTTCTCTTCGGTGACAGCTGCATCGCCCTCTCGGCTGGCTACTCGGGTTCCATCGCCTCAGGCGATGGATCCGACGACCGAAAGGGAAAGAAAAGTCAAGCAAATATCCAAAAAGAAGATCAAGAACACAAGGGAAGTTTTCGCGAGGGGATTACCTGTGCTAGGATCTGCAATGTGGTCTCAACCACCGGGGTTGCTGGTGCTATCCTTGCCGGAGAACCGCCCCTTGCAGTGAGAAGTCTCCCTTGCCGGAGGACGCCTCCTTGCTGGGAATCCTCCTTGGCGGTGTAGTCAAGCAGATGGCATTTCGAGCGGCTTCCGGCACTCCTCGGTGAGGCTGCTCGCTTCCTACACAAACCAACAAAGCTAGATATCAAAAAGAAAGAGCACCCATGCACGCCTAATAGCAAGAAGTAAACCATATACTTACGATGGGGGCTGCGCTGGGGCTACTTTGAGGAAGGGTTGCCGGTCCGCAGGTGGTCCCTGACGCGCCTCCTTGTCAAGGTCATGTGGGTTCTCCCTCGGCGACAATCACTGGACCTTGGCTCTTTTGACGCCTTCGCCAGCCCTCGAAAAGGAATGGGTTCAGAGTGAAGCAACCGCCACAAGACAAAGCAACAAATTGAAGAACTACAAACACAGAAAGAATCTTACTCTTTCTTCCTCCTGGAGCTGAGCGCTGAGAGATCACCCTGGCTCGCCCCGGCGACGAGGCGGAGGAGGGGTTCCTTGGCCGCTGGCGGAGCAGGTTAGCGCCCCTGGAGGGCCCTGTCAGCTTGCCGCAGCAGCAGAGGTGCCTCACGGGCAATAAAGGTTGCCAAGGTGGAGCGCAAGCCGGCGCCGGGCGGTCTGCCGCTGCTCGCCGCCCCGCCACGCCTCCGCCTTGTGGAGACGCTTCTGTGGAGCTGGGCTCCGCTATGCAAGCTGTCCAAGGTGGGGAGGAGGCGCCGGCGGGCTCGCCGACTCAGCTTCAGTTCGACAAGCTCTTCCTCACCGGCAAGCTCCTCGCCGACAAGGCTTGCCGCCGCTGCCGCTTCCTCCACGGTGAATCTGATCTCGCCGCGCAGGCTGCTGCCGCTTCTTCCAGCTTGGTATGGCGCGCGCACCGATCTCATCATCGTGGTGTCGCTGGTGAGGCTTCTTCTGTTCATCGGGCGGACCGCACTTCTACCAGGCCGCTAAAGAACTCCCCGCACGACGCCATCTCGCAGGTTTCGCTTGTTGGGATACCATGCGAGTCGACAAAGCGCATCATGGCACGGATGCGGTCGATCGAGGAATTGTTGCATGCCGGAACGACACCTCAAAGAACTCTGAACATTTCGGGATGATCAGGATCGTGCTTTGAACAGTTCCAAGAGCATCGCGGCCTAGTTCCAAGATAGTGAAGTTGAAGTTGAGGCCCGGGCGCAGCCTCATGATATCCGGCCGATTCTCGAACTCCCAGCGGTCTCTCCTCTCCCGCAGGGGGGCGGCGCGGGCGACGGAGAAAATCCGCGACCACGGCGCTTACGGTGAGCCCGACAAGTCTAAGGCGAGGATCCGGTGACGCAATCTTCAGCCTAGCGCCTTCCCGGCCACGCTGCTCCAATCGCTGCTGCCAAGACCACTGGGTTTGGCGCCAAGGTAAACGGCTACGGGTTGTCCTCGACAATCCAAAGACCAGCTGCTGCCCTCCATTCCTCCCACTTGCTGCCGCGAGCTCTCCCTCCGTATAAGCTTCCTTCTTGCTACCCTCGAGATCCAAGCGATTCCGCCGGTGAAGAGGCTCCCTCTCAACTCGGGGCATAAAGAAGTGGCGAAAAGAGCTACGCTTGATAGACTCCACAAAGTTTTTTGCAGAGATGTGCTAAACTGCCATGGTCGAACGGCATTGGGGTGAAGTCAAGGAGGCGGAATCCATAGGTGTTCGCGATATCACAGAAAAATTCAGAGAAAGGCGGTAGAGCCCGCAGAGAAGAACATCGCGAAGAAAGGGTATCCATTCGAGCCAGCTCCAAGCGGCAGCTGGGAGTACCTTCGCGCGCTGGATGCGCCAAGGCTCCGCGCTGACCGTAAGAGGTAGTAGTCCCTCGCATCGCTCACAAGCGAGCTGAGGGGGAAGATTGCCCGCCTTTGCAGCGCCATGAAGCCGCTGCGCCGGCCGATTCACTACCTTCCCTTGTCGGCTGGAGCCATGGCGGTGGTGGTGGGGAGATCGACGCATTGGTGATGCTGGTGGCGATGAAGGGAGCGCTACTCTTTTTCAGCCTTGGGAAGAAGGGGGAGCAGCGGAGGTTTTCGAGATTGAAAAGCAATCAGATGGGCGAACTGCCTCGCTTCCTCGCTTATAAAGAGGAGAGGGGCAGACGCTCCAAGTCCTAATAAAGAAACCACCCACATTCTCCCACGACGCCGCATTCAGACGTGGTGCTGTCGTGGAGGGCGGTAGGGTCTGGAGGAGTCACGGCGAACTCCAGGCCAAGCCAAGGTGTCTGCAGTGTTCCTATTTTGGGCCTGGCCTAACAGCCGCCGCACCATGTGTGGCCCAGCACTGGGGCTCGTCGGTGTACTAGAGTAGGGTACCCTAGTATCCCGAACTTGTGCATCGGGCAGTTGCAGACCATCGGCTGCAAGGCTTGCCGGGTGACCGCCAAGGTCCTCCGTGGTTCCTTTGGAGCCATTCAAGAACAAAGTATTCAAGCCAAGGAGACAAGGCCTGCAAGAGGAGCTTGCCGGAAGGCCAACCAAGGCATGACAAAGTATTCAAGCCAAGGAGATAAGGCCCTGCAGAGGAGCTTGCTGGAAGGCCAACCAAGGCATCTAGGAGGCAAGGCCCTCTAAGAAGAGGAGCTTGCCGAAGGCCAACCAAGGCCCGGCGAGCGACGAAGCTTCCGAACGCGACAAGGCAACAACCAAGGCAAGGCGCTGTCATGCGCATCTACCACTCAGACTTCGCGCCCAAAGACATCCACCAACGTGGTCGCTCGACCTTCTGCCGCCGCTGCGGCAAGAGCTCGTCAGGCCAGCTGAGCGCAGGGCGAGTGACGCCGATAAGATTGCCATCGGCAAGCGTGGCGCCCGACGGTCCCTGCTTTGCATTGTTTGGGCGAGACGGCATTTAATGCCTTTTGTCCCCGCCGCCGTGGTTAGGTATGATACATCGTCCATGTAGCTGTACCAACCGCATTCTTTTCCATTTTACCCTTGTTCACGCTAAGCCACTGGTCGGAGACCCCTTGAGCATATAAAAGGAGGCCCATGCGAACGTGAGAGGGGTTCAAAGGTTCAAGGCAGAAAAACACTCACGCTTAGGTCTCGTTAGAAGCCGGTGTGTACTGTAGCACCTGCGCCCTCTAGCAAGAACTCAATACACTTAGACATGCAGCAGAGGAGTGTTATCTCTCCGGAGAGCTCCGCTGGGTAACTGTTGTGGTGCTTCGGGCCGATCTGCTTCTTCGCGTAATCTCCGCTTCACCAACCGGAAGGGGCTCGTCCGCCATCCCATAGGTGTTCGGGGTCGACCGTTTCGACGCCTTTTCAGATTCTCGAATGGTAGGACCCAACGCGCATTCAGCCGCACTTTGGCTCGTGTTGATCCTAAAAACTGGGCTCGTGGTCCTTCGTGGCATGCGTGGTACGCACATTAGGCAACCCCAACCACGAGCTCGCAGGCTTCAAGTCGAATATATCCGCGCCGTAATTCCGCACTCTAGGAAATTCCCAATGTCCCCGTCCATAATGACTACCGATGAACAACGGAGGGATGCTTTAGTAACTAGACAACGTTATTGCCGCGCGTCGAAAGCACGGTTCAATTCCTCGGTCGCCGTCAAGGTCACCCGTCAACTGCATTGCCTAGTACTACTACTACTACACCAGGATGAGCACAGTAATTGAGCCCATTTGTTCGCGTTCAGTAATTCATTTAATATATCCGGCAAGGCACCGTATGGAGGGATTATCCTTTACTCGTATATATAACTTGTCTCAAGTGTAATTAAGCAAAATGTATGACCAAATCGCTTTCTTAAGAAATACAACATGACAGATGTGTATGGCTTGAAAATTTATTGCATGATGCAGGTTATGATATTGTTTCAATCCATGATCTTAAATTTCAGAAAATCCAAAAGTGAGCATAAATTTTGAAACTGAGCATGGTCACATGATATGGCACAAATATTGCTTTGTGTTTTTTCTTCAATTCGAGACAAGCTGCTTATGACAAGTTGCACAAATGAAGAGCCTAGGTATTTTGGAACAAAGACCACACGTTAAGGCTAACGCTTTCACTATTGAAACTGTATGCGAGGTGCCGCCACGAGTCCCCGCTTTCATCGGCAGTGTGCCGCCCCAAAGAAGCGTGGTGAGTCGACGGGAGGTATGCGCATCAGACTGCCGCGCCTGCCTCTGGCTGGAGGCGTGGCGAAAGGATCGCCAGTGCAGACGCACCGGGAGGCGAAGCCTTCGACCAGGCTCCACCCACCCACCGGCTCCCAACTGCTCCCACTATTAATGTCGCCGACGCCAGCAGCTTTAAAATCAACCCCCACTACCCGGTATCGCTACAATCCTCTCTTGCTCTCCGATTCTCCGTCGCTCACCTCCAACTAGCCTAACCTAAACGTGACGCCATGCCGCATCACAATGGTCTCGCCCTTAGTGTTCCGGGGCTTCGAGGAAGACACCTACCGAGTCTCAAGAACATAAGGCGCTGGGGGACCAGCTTGAATCGCCTTGCGGGAAGACGCCACGCCGTCTCGCTCGCCTCCCGTTCGCTCCCGTCGCCTGATCGCGCCAGGCCCATCCTCGTGGCATTGATGGGATGGGAGCCGCACATTGTCGCCGAAGCTTGATGCCACGGGTTCCATGAGGTCTCGCCGATTTTCACGTTCGTTTGCACTCGCGCCAGCGATAATGCCGCTGCGCATACGACGCACATGGTTGCAGTGCCAGGAAAAGTTCGCAGGCCAGCCAAGATGACATATCAAGGTTGCAATCGACGCGGCGCTCGCACGGTGCCCGTGGCACACGAATGTTCGTTGCCTACTGCTGACAACAAGCCGTCTCAAGCCTGGTGCTAGTGCCCTCACGCATGGATGGCCGCCACGACCGCTTCCTTGCACTAACGCCCGCTTCCTCCGCCGCTGACTCGCCCAAGTCCGTAATATTTGGCCTTCCTTGAAACTAGGCCAACGCCAAGGAGTATGCTAACAATGGCGCAAGACGCCGCCATCGCCATCGCCGCCAAGTTCGATGACACACGTAGCACGGCAGGAGCCGCTTCTCACCACCGCGAGACGCCGCCGCCGCAGTAATCTAATTTGTTATGAAAACGTTAGGATTGCCATGCTTAAAATCCCAACGCTTATCATTTCCGCTATTTTATATCGATCGTCAGATAATTTAAAGTCGGAGTCGACTCGAACAAATGTATGGTTTGATCGATTGAATGTTCGCTAGAGCCGATCAAATTAAGTATAAAACTTCATCAAGCCACATGTATTCTTTGTCATCCAACGACACTAGAATGCTTCAATGTCGAGCGCCAACACGCTTAGCGCGCAGTTAATTTCATGCCAAAAAATAGTGCTAATCACATGACAACACGCAAATAATATCCTATTAGTTAATATCCGCATGCACTTTATATACTTCCAAATTAACGCTCATTGCACGCATACAATCGACTAGTGCTGCTAGTACGTGAAACTGGCGCCGTGACTTGTGAACGCGTCCAGATATGGTCAACGGCAACATCGCCCGCGAGTTCTTCCTTTTTGCCCGTGCGTCTAAACGAAGGCGAATAGTACTAAAAATAATATTACATGTTATCCATTAATTAGGCTGTGGTAATATAAAAACATTATGTGAACAAAGGGGGTACAACAAACATTGCTTTTCTACGTATGTTGCCTATTGACGTGCGGCTTGAAGGCCCGGTCGCATGTTCGATCCTCGTCCTTTATTTTTTAATTTGTATATGGGTCCAATTTGTTTCATGACATGTGGGCCCCTGGTGTGTAGTTTGTAGCACTTTAATTTGTGGGTCGAAATTTGTTCCATTCCAAGTGGACTATCGGTGTGTAGTTTTGTAGATTATTTATAATAATTAAAGATAACAACATAGTTTTTTCAATAATAACATGGTGCGACGTTCAAGGCAAGAAAGGACGTGTGAGAGAGCGATGACCGAGCCAGAGGGAAATCAACTAGGGAGTTGTGGGTTGCAACGGTGTTTGGAGAAGTTAGGGCTGAATGCTACGAAAATATAATCTAAACCGACCGAATAAATGCCTACACAAATTAATCCAAGGTTGGAGTGCCTCTCAATGTAAATAGCTCCAGCTTTATGAGGATGGAGAGGTAGTAGCTTCAACGCTGGAAGATACGGTGTGAGAAAGCGAGGTCAATGAGAGACATATAGATAGAGAGACAAAGTGAGTGTGGTCCACATTCATTGAACAAATATATATGCTCGAGAGATATTGTCCATTGAGCTTTTGGCAAGGGTGAGGGCTGTAAGATAGAGCTTGAGAGATGATCCAGCCACAGACGTAGATATATTTTGTGCGTGGAGGAAGCAAGGTCAACCGATCACATAGGGTCACCGTACGATCGAAAAGAGTGAGACGGGTTGGAGAGAGGACCTAGATAGATGATGTGCGTGAGAGAGTATACAATGTGAATAGGTCGAATTGGGCTCAAACATGGTGATATATCGCTTTTGTCCGAGAAAGAGCGAGGTCAATCGAGACATACGGAGATGCATAGAGAGAGAGAGAGAGAGAGAGAGAGAGAGAGAGAGAGAGAGAGAGAGAGGAGTGAGCATGGCCCACCATGAGGTCGAAAGAGTGGCGGCGTGGCTTGGATGGACTTACCTAGATAGACAATCTGTGTGTGAGAGAGTAGAGTGTGTCAAGCTTATATTCAAGAGGGAGATATATCATTTGTGTGTGAAAGAAAACGAGGTTAAATGGGACTGGGATAAAGAGAGCGCTTAGATTGAGCGAGTGTGGCTCACTGCATGGATGAAAGAGTGAGACAACTTCGAGGGGAGGACCTAGATATACAACGGCTTCCATGCGCATTTAGAGGTTGGGGGGGCTAGGTAGACAATGCATGTATTTAGCAGAGAGGGTGAGAGGGAGAGGGGAGAGAGAGAGAGCCTGCATGGGGTGCAATGGCGGGTGTGAGGTAAATACATTTGGTAACAGAGTGGAAAAAAGGTTGTGTAGTTGAGAGACTTAGAGATCAAACATGGAGAGAAAGAATGGACGGTGTTGAAACCGATAGCTTCCTAAGGTGGTTAGAGAGAAGATTGACTGCTACAGTGAAGTATGTAGCGCTTAAAGGGAGGGGGGGCTAAAACAACATTTGAATGTACATAGTACGAGACTTAGTATCGATGTTTCAATTCGTGTACATTGTAAGATTTGAACCGAGGACCGTGCATATGGGTAATCATTTCAATTTGTGCCATACTAAGTTTCAAAAGTTGACATTGACTCAATTTGTTGTGCTATTTTGTAGGTCATATGTTTGAATCCATCCAAAAGTTTTCTCACTACCATGGTGTTCATCTTATACATATGAATTTGTATTAAAAAAGCATGGATACAAAGGAAATGCAAAATCCACGTTAGAATTTGAGATCGCCACGTGACACACACTCTAATTCAAAATCTAACTACGTGACACACACTCTAATTCAAATAACTAATTATGTGACACACACTCTAATCCACGCTAGCAGGTACCGCTTCGATTTTTTCAAATAACTCCTCATTAATTAATTTATAGTATTCTCTGCTCACTTTTATAAGACCTTGAAGATATTTCTATAATTTGCAAAACAATTCATTTTAAGTTGTCCAAATGACTTATAAAAGTGAACGGATGGAGTATCTCGCTTCAATGACTAATTATTGCAAGGAAAACACGGCCATGGTAATACATACGATTCGCTTGCAATGAAAGAAGATTCGCTTGCATTTCAAATGTAGGCGCACTCAGCGTACCAGTGGTCGTGTCGTAGGACGCGCTTTCGGTTTTAAAGGCAACCGCTTTTAGTGACCGACATGTGGGCCAAGAACTGTTGGGCCCACATGTCATGGACAAAGGCAGGTGCCTTAAAGCATCAAGCATAGTCCTCTCGGGTGGTCGCAGGTGTTCGGACGGACGCAGAGAGCACCCAGCCACCCCCCAAAAGGACGACGCACAATATAAGTTCGCTTCCATGCTTCGATTGAAATATCTAGCGCCCAATTCCAGCCCTCGCAAAATCTCTCTTCTCCACCGTCCCCTTCCGCTACTAAATTGCTCAAATCCCGCCAACCCTTGAATCGCCGCCTCGCTGCTCTTTCCCCACCGTTCCCCACCTCGCGTCGGACGACGATGACAAAGTTGATCGGTCAAGGCTCACCACCGCCCGGAGCTACCTCATCTATGCCTCGCCCACCGCGACCGGTGGTCCATCGACAACGCCGGGCCGCCGCAACCGACGCGGCCTCACGTACACCGAAGTTCCACCGCATCGTGTGCTTCACCGACGCCGCCTCCCAACTCACTGGGTTACTTCACCGAGCACATCGTCATTCTTCCGCTTCGAGGCCGTTGGGGCTTCACCAACGGTCTGCCCATCGATCAGAAGCGCCCGCTGCCACTCAAGATCTGCATCCGTTGCTGCCAGCCAACGCCATAAGATCACCCTCAACGGCTCAAGTGACCAAGACTTAGCTAGGCGAGCATGCCCAAACGCCGTCTGAACTAGGTATCCACACATCACTCCTTGTGCACTGCTCCACGATGTTTGGGTATCCTTTCGCTGCTCTCTTAGATTACACACCTATGCAACTTTGACTTTAACTCTTATTTCTTTTGGAGATATCATCCAAACAAGCAAATCCATTTTTAGCGAAGCATGACGGCATGCTTATGGGATTTGGTACACATCCTACACATTCGTGATAACCTTGTAAGTATCTGTCCCTGTACAACATCAAGGTCGATTCTCTTATTTGACCAACCATTCGCCGGTCAAAATGCAGAGGGGGATGCAAGGAGCACAAGGCCCTGCACATCCAAGCAAGTGGTAACATGGACTTGTACATGGAACATCCCAAGCGCAAGCAGAGCTGCAAAGGAGCCCTGATAACGAGCTAGCGAAGTCCCCTGAATTTCATTTAATTCAGACAGGCATTCGTGTATGATTTGTGTGCAGTGGCTGATCCACTAATTCAGGTTACCAGGCTAATATTTAACTTAAAAATACGAAGGCACTTGCACTGGAAATCAACATAACTTGAGAAATGTGAAGCTACATGCACTTTGAAAACTAGCTAATGATCCAAAGTAGTTCAGATTATAAACACTAAATGATGCAAGCACCAAAACACAAAATGCAACATGGTGTACAAGGACTACAAACATGGTCTATACCGCTTGAATTATTCGCTTCTAGCTGAAAATATTGAAGTGTAATTGCACGATAACCAGTGTGCAAACTGCATATCAATATATCTATCCCGCATAAGTATGCCAATAGTTTCAAACAATAGATTAGAAAAGTATTTATGCTATGTTGTCATGATACGGGACTTTCCGTAGATGGCCTCGATGTTTCTCAAGCTATGAAAATGCACTATAATTTGCTTGTCATTAATGCCTGCAAATATCTGCCTCTCTCAACATAGTAGATCATCATTAGACACTAAATCCTTCATTGAGCTTGCAAAATGCTTGCATTAGATCCCTCATTAGACACTATATGTTCATCACCAGAGCATGTAAAATGTTTGCATCAAATCCTTCATTAGCGTCCTGCTCATTAGACACTTCAGATCAAGAACAACATGAGCTTGTATGTTTGCAACGGAAACTTGATTAGATACATCAGATTCACCATGGCCAAAGATTGATTGGGGAGTTATAAAGTAAGTAGAAACTGGATTCTAGCTTCAATTCGAGTATCAAGATTTGTAAATCATATTCATATGATAGTGGAATACATCTTTGTCGTCTTTGAAGATATATAAACACATAGAATGATTTATAAAGATTCAGATAGGAATACAAAAGGATTCGAATTTAGTTGCCTGGGTAAACGTGATGCTTATTGTCCCAAAATTCAAAGAAGCGGCAATATGTCCACTCCCACGCTGCCTCGCCAAGTGTTTGGGAGATGAAATTACTATCTACCCTTACATGCATAATCCATCGCCCGATTTCCACCGCTCAATAGGGTAGGTTAGTAACTTCAAGGAGACGTGACACGACCGCCTCGAGCCCATTCCGACATGGTGGGCGCCATACATGGGCGGCAAAACACATTTGATTCAAGCTCGCTCGAAGACCTCTGCTTTCTCCTCCATTTCCCATTCATACACGATGGGCGGCAAAACAAACTCGACTTAATAAATCGATGTAGGCAATATTTCAATAGGGCAGTTTGTAACTTCACACGTACGTGACACAACCGCCTCACCTGCCAGCCCCTGCTCATACACCGTGGGCGCCAACCACCTCTCCTCGCCAAATCGCCTGCAAATATTGGCTTAAATGTAGATTACCGGCCCTATCCCCAACCGATGAGAAGTCCAAATTTAAACGGGGCTAAGTTCAAGTTTCCCATATTTTAGACAAGCGCCCCAAAACATGGCTCCTCATATCTCTCCCTCTCCATTTTCCCATTCATACACCGTCCGCTAGAACACCCCATCCCCACACCAGCCTCCGTCTGCCACCCCATCCATCGCCGCCCTCCACCACATCCATCGCCACCGCCCTCCACCATGCCGGAGCCTACCAAGACCGCCATCCACTGCTAGAGATGGTCGCTTTCTCATCCACGGCATTTTGACCAATAGCCTTGCATCGCTGCTCTCACTTCATCGGCGCCGCCAGTCTCTATTTGCCGGGCCGCCCCACTTACCTTTCTTCCATCGCAACGGGACTTATCCCCGATGCACCCATCTACCGTCAGGATTCGCTTTCAACGCTACATCGACAAATATCGACTTCGATGCCTACACGGCGCCGCAAGAGAGGTGGTACTTCATATCTCCTCAACTTTTGATCTCAACCTAAAATAGATCTTAACTTGGTTACCTACTTCTTTTCAGCTCTTAGAATTTAGTTCTTAGTTCAAGCAAACAATGGATGCTAAATATCATTCGGTTTGAGCTTCAAATCTGCCATGGCACCAACATAATATGGTTTAATTGATCATGCTTAGGGTTTAATTGATCATTTTGGTTCCGTGGTGGTTTCTTTAATAGAAATCGGAGGGGAAACCTCTTTGCTAAAAAATAATATGCTTAGAGTTTCCCCTTTTATGATCACTATAATGATCGTAATACGTGCTTCGTGTCATAATAACACTGCTCCAAACCATCAAGCTAAACAAGCTTAGTTGTTGAAATACTTAATATGATATTATTAAAACAGAGTTGTTTAATTGGTCACCTAAATGTTCCTAAATTAGTTTCAAATGCATGTTTGTCGCTCGTGTATCTCATTGGTGGAGGCCCACGGGGCCGCCCACCTGGATTTTGGGCGCCCGAGGCCCCGATTCCTCTCGTTTGCTGGCTTTCCGATTCTACTGCTTAGTCGCAGTCTCGTTGGCGACTTGCCGCCCCCGGACGGCATGACTCTCTACGAGGAGACGCCTGACTAACAGGAGGCCAGGAGCCACTCGCCAACAGCGCCACTCGCTGCCCGGAGCCGCCGCTGCGCCTACCTTCCTAGTCCGCTCAGGCTCTGCGGCATCACCCACCAAGCCAACCCGATTTATCCCGAGATACGCCCTCAACACTCAAAGAGCCACCCTCATCACCCATTTTCTAATTGATTCATTACTCATTAGGTGACTGTCATTAGGATTTGTTGTGTGCCAAAGCATACCTACACTTAATGGTTCGATGTATTTCGCAATCTTTAGTACCTCTAAAGTTCAGTGGTTTTCAAAATTCGCCCCTAATGTAAACTAGTCATTTTGGATTGTTGGTCGAGTGACATTGACTCGATTACTATCAAGCCAGGTTTGTTGACAATTTTACTTGTCTTTCTTACTCATTCGATATAATATCCAATTATTCACATTGATTAGTTGCAAACAATAAGTGCTAGACAAACTTCTTCATTCAGATTTTGGACGGTCTTCATCGCAATTACAATTCTTCATACTTGTCCTAATAAGCTCACAAGTAAATGATTGATTCACTACATCTATGCTTGCCTTTGTCATATTTGTTGTCAATATTCTTTAGGGTGGACCACCCTGCTTCTAAACATCGGAACCGTGAGACATGAGTGAATAGTATTTCTCTATGTGATCTCTTCCATCATGTGTGGGTAACCTAACAATCGATTGTATAGAAAGAAAGTGTCATTTCCACTTTTTACATAGGTTTCGATCTTTTACATGGAGTATAATCTGACTTGCTTTGTGTCGCACTACCAACACTCCACCCCTTGAAGCTAAAACATTACGCCACTCATAATGCTTAGTTTATTTGTTCAAATACGTGAATTTCATATGATTCTAATGTTCCTATTTCAGTTTTGAAATGTGCCCGCCTGCTATAGAGACATAAGGGGTTTGTATTTCTGTGTGGTCTGGTTAGCACGGTTAGATGGTGAACTTTGCATATGCGGGGTTTATAGGAGACACTCTCCGAGTTGAACTGTAATGCATTCCATAGATAATCTGACTACTTTTATGTTTTCATGAATCTCTTATATTCTAACAAAGATCATAATGATTATGAGCTTATGCATGAAAAGAATAAAGCGTAACAATGCCATGGCTGTCAAACTTGGCATTAAGGGACTGAAATCATCGTCTGGATGCAATGCAATGCAAACGCCTCCACCTTACAGCATTCATGCTCGTAATATGATCCTAACAGTGATTCCTGAAGCTAGAGGGAGACCTAAGTCAATGTAGCTCCCTAGTGGAGGATTCAGAGGAAGATGCCCTATCTTATTCACCCATCAAGGTACTTGCTCTAACTTTCCATGGTTACATTGGTCGCATATCTTCAAACCGATGCTTTGCATTGCTTCTACTTTGTTGAACTGCCATTAGCTTAGTTTACACATCGTATGTGCATACGCCCGCCTATCCATTTTCAGCTCATATTCCATCCGGCCATCATACCATATTTATCCATTCAAATGTTGTTCTTGTGTATCGACGCTCAAAAGGAAGAGGGCGATTGCTGATCATGGAGGAGCACAAGCAAAGTATTTGAAAAGGTAGTGGCACCTGATAAATCAAATAGCCCATTAGGTGTAGTTGCAATATCACCCGACCCACAAAATACCCCAACTCTAGCGTACTCTAGCCCTACTACACCGGGTCATTTCGATGCCCCAACTCGAAGCAGAATCTCTAACCTGCAAAGAACAATATGATTATGCTCGCTGACATAGCACCAAATGTAAGATGCAAAACCCCATTCCAAAGAAAGAGTACACCAAATCCAGCTTACCAATCCTTTTCAACCGTAGAGAGCCCTAATTGCAAATAGGACCCCTGCTCCATTTCTTCCCGCTTAGAAGACGGCTTATGTTGTTGTCGAACTTTGTGCGATCTTTCCTTCATGGAAAGATTATACCTACGTATACGTATCATTTCCAGCCTTCCTCCAAGAACTTACGCTGTAAGTAATGTACTAATGTTATTCATGGTCATTACAGCATATGTTTGTGCCGTCAAGACACAAGATTTCATTCTTTTAAATAGGCGAGGAGCAAACTGGATTGTGATGACGAAAGTAAGGGTTGGTTGCGCTTTCAAGCACTCATTGATGAAGTATCGCTCCTAT
>JAHIAM010003579.1:0-41079 GCA_021605205.1 Aegilops longissima | reverse complement strand
CTTTGGGGATCTTCTTCCGAGATGATGGAGAGCGACACGACTCCGCCTCCCCGCCCATGGGGTGGAAGACCCCGAGGTGTCGCCACGGTGGATTTCTCCCGATCCGCCAAGGTTAGAAGGTAACCTTCGCCACCCAAGTCCGTGAGTATTCACTCCTAAGGAGAGCAATAGAAAGAGTCCGGGACTATCCGGTGCACAACCGGACGCACTGATGGGTGTTCTGGAGCAAGTGGCTATCTCAGAGGCGCATCGTACTTTAATGGGTACGGTGGTTCATAGGATTTCATCCACCAAAAGTGGGTTGCATGAAGCTTTTATGAGCCTGCTAAGAGGCTTTGAGGTACGCAAAGTAATATATATTTTTGACGGTACCGCACACGCTAGGTGTGATCTATACAGATAGTAGCCCCTGAGACTTTGGTTGCCGTCCAGAGGCGGCAAACAGAGGATCATAGTCCTGTAATGATCGCGCTTTCAAGCTTATGTGCAGTGGCTAGGGTCCGTTGCTGGCCGGACGCGAAGTTTGCCAATCGAGGCGGCAGCTTGACGCGGCAGATGCCGACATCGTGCTTGTGAACAAGCGGCTTGACGAGGCATGTGGTATTTTTCGGTGGTCAACCAATATTAAGAGGAGCATGATGCTAGTATCTATAATATGTTGTGATCGCAGATGGAGCCGCCAGCTGGGGACCCTTCGGGCGGAACTTGCCCGAGCCAAGGAACAAGCCAGAGAGAAGAGATGCGTCACTAAAGGCTGCGTAAGAGTTAAGAGTCGAACAGGCTACTCATCGCCAGAGCGAAGATAAAATAGCCAAGATGACTGTTGAGCTGAAAGATGCTGCCGGCCGATATGAGCTTCTTGAAAAGGAAAGCCATGCGAAAGCGGCTAACCTGAATAAAGCCATGGAAGCAGCCAAGGAAACCTGCTCCAAAATCAGAGCGGTGAAGGAGGAGCTCCGTCAAGCCGGAGATATCACGGCTGGGAAGCCCTTTTTGTTGCGGACAAAGTTCAGAGATTCGAAGTATGCCCCTCTGGATCAAATATGGAGTGCTGCGCACGCTGCATTTGGACTCTGGCAATGAGTGCTACCGATGCGATCGAAGTTTTCCAAAGATCGGAAAGATCATGAAGTGGAAAGGTTGTTCGTCGCGCCAGTGCTCCAACGCTCTGTGCTGTTAAATGAACAAATGGCTGAGTGGGCCGAGCTCCATAGGTTGTCCGGACTTGCCATGAGGTCTGTCGTGGATTATCTTTGGCCGAAGGGACCAAGGCAGAATACTTATTTTGGTTTAGTGCAACGATTCCTTGGTGCTGTGCCGCATATCGACGCTGTAAGGAGGTCGGCGCAGTATAGAGGGTGCGCTGGACGGCTCTTGCCTGTTAAGCACATATCGGGCAGAGTTGGAGGCCACCGCTATTGCAACCCGGGTTCGGCCGAGGGCTGTCTCGGCCGAGCACTATTTTGAAGAAGTCCTAGAAGGTGCTCGTTTAATAGAGGCTCAGTGCTCGAAGAGTATCATGTTTGAGTGACATGTATCCCCATTGTAACAACAATGCTATTTGGATTATAAAGGCTGTGTTTATACTTCTTCCTGAAAGTATTATGATGCCTCCTGTGCGGCCGTTTATGTATGTATATAACCTGAAAGTTTGCAATCGTCGGTTTCAGCCCCCACGCATATAATGCGGGTGTTTGGAAAGCGCCAGATTCACACTTGATCCAACGCCTTGGTCCATTAAGGAGGTGATAGCGCCATTAACAAGGCAATCGGACTATATAGCTTTAACACTTCACTTAGCCATAGGACTTTAACAAAGGATTACTATATAGCCTCGGTACTTCCGCCATCCGAATATGGTGCGCTAGACATACATGACCGGAAACCGGTCCTTCGTTAACGCGGAGGAATCGCTAAGATTCTGCTGAGTCATCAAGTGGTTGACCAGTCTCGTGATTTATCATGACAACCGCTTTTGGCTTTCATCGAGGTCCTCATCCGTGATGAACTAGGCACAATCACAAGAGTTCTTCTGTGCCACCTTAGCCGATAGAGCGGAACGAAGGTAGCAAAACACAAGAGCCGGGCAAACCCAACTATTGACCAAAGACATGATTCGGAGCTGATGCATATAAGGCCACACTCATGACGCCAGACACTCCCTAAGGTGTTCGGACTTTTACAACATATAATCGGGCTGAATAACACCGCTAATAATGAGCCCCGAATTTCTAGGTACCGCATTAGTCTCGACGTGATTTAAATGCCAATAACGCCAAAGATCCTCTCGCTGTGTTGAGTATCCGGAGGGTGCGAAGCAACAAGAGACAAGAAAAAGGTTTACGCAGGTCTTAATCTAAAAAGAAACCTTTGAGCGGGCCCCGCCGCACGCTCCTCAGCATGTGTCTCAAGTAGCCAGATCCTAGAAGGGTCTAGCACGATGATCATCTCAGAAACGAGAAAACCCAGTGAAAGTCTTCGTATAAAAATTGGTTATTCTTAATGAACCATTAAAATGCAATCTATTATTGTATATGTCAGGGGAAACGACACCTATGGGATCACAAGAATCCCTAGTACGGTTGCCGGGACGCAGGGTTGCTAGAAGAGTAGGATCAAGTGAGTCAGCACGAGGAGCTGCCATCTGTGTTCGGGCCGCGAGGATGCGCCAAACCCTAGTCCTGCTTTGGTGGGTGTATTTCTAGAGAGTTCTTGAGCTCCTAACTAGCCTGTGGTGAGTGCGTGGGTTCAAAAGAGTTGAATCCTTCTCCAAAGATGCCATGGGCCTCCTTTTTATAGTCGAAGGGCTGCCACAAGAGCACACAGGAGGTGGCAAAGCACATAGTGCCCTGAGATTATCGCCATATTACAGTGACAAGACACATTTAATGCGTAGCTTAGGTGTCCCCTGCTTTATCGGGACGGGGCAGGCTCCGCCCCCTGGTCTGCCGTCAGCCTTCCTCCTGCTTCGACACGCTTTGGCCAGCGAGCGGCAGCGCCATGTAGGCAGGAAGGTAGCTGAGGTGGCGCGATGGTGGAGCTTTCACGAAGATCTGCATGCCGCCACGCAGCGCCGATGAGTTGGCCTGGGCTGCATGTTACACACGCAGTGCCCGCCATTGGTTGGGCTGGCAGCTACATGTGAATGGTCGGGAAGCTTGGTTGGCGTGGCTCGGCGTGGCCCTGCCTGCGCCCTGGTGAGGGCCTTTGCTGGTGGCCCGCAAGGGTCTTGTCGTGGCGTTGTCGCCCGCAAGGGCCTTGCCGGGGTCTCGGTGGCCTTCGCTTCTGCAAGCGATCTTGCCGAGGATCTTCGCTTTCTAATCCTCATCTGATCTTGAATATGTCTTCACAAAGATCTGCATGCCACCACAGAGGTTCTTCCCAGCCCCGCCCCACGGATGATGGCGCGGGGACCGTGGGCCTGGCAAGGGTGGCTCGCTCACAGGAAGGAAGCTGCCCTGCAAGGGTCTTGGCTGGGGAGCCTCGCTTTGTCCTCTCGCCTTGTGGTCTCGGCCTTGGCGCTGCTCGATTATCTTGGGCTTTGGTCTTACCTTGGCTCACCTCCCCTGCTCTGCAGTGACTGCGGCGGCCCGACTGCCCTGCACATGTAGGGGCAAAAGCGTGCCTCTTTTTATACACCGACAGAGCCCGGCCTCGGGCCACATAAGCGAGACACGTTGCGGGCCAGGCCCAAAACGATGCGCTGGTAGGCGGGGCGTTTTTACCGCTGTAAATTTTCAAAGGCTTCGCTTCCCATGACCAAGGAGTGGCGTGGAGGGTGTGTGTGACGGGCGGCATGCGGGGCGGTTTCCACACGCATGCGCTATGTAGCAAAGAAGAGGCGGCTCGCGCTTTCCCTGTAAAAAGAGGGAGGCATGGAGGCGCGCTCATTTATTGAACGGGCCGGTCACGGTTTCAAGGCGCCCACTCCTATGATCACGGGTGGGAGAGGTCGCCACCCGCCCCTCGCTTGCACGCCCGCCACCAGCCCCTCTTCGCCTACTGTGGCAAGCGGTGGAGGCGGAAACCGGCTGCCGCTGGTTGGAGCAAGTGGGTCGGCACCGATTCCTCGTGATCTCCGTGGCTGGATTGGCCGAGCGGAGCGGCCGAGCCCCACCCCGCCTCCTTTTATAAATGGGGGAAGGGGATGGGCGCCCTGCATTCTTCTCACATCTGCCTCCTCCGCTTCGCTTTCCTTTCACTCGCCATGGAGAAAGGGAATCAATCCTTGACGGCGGGCGGCGAGGGTCGCCGCCGACAGCGTGTCCCTCCTCCCTCCCGAGCCCGTGGTGGTGGAACCGCCGCAAGGGGAAGGGGAGGGCGAGGCCGGGCAGAGGTCGAGTGCCGGGAAGAGGAGGACGGGCGGCCGGCGGCTCGCTTCCGCCAATGGTGCCTTTCTCGATGGAAGGCCATGTTGGAGACCAACCCCGAGAGTTCTTCATTAGGCTGCGCCTGCCTCCATGTCGCCGTCTCTGTCTTCCCGCCCCGTTTGCTCAGGAGATGGAGCGTGAACGGCCCCAATCCCTCAGATTGCACATGAGGGGTGTGGGAATGGGGGCACGCGGTCGGTCGCCGACTTCCGGATCCCTCGGCATGTACTCTCCGCTGTGTGGAAGACGTCATTGCATCCACAGCCTTTACGGGCGGAGCTTGCCCTTCTACTTCAAATTGATGGAGGACGGCCTGCTTCTCCATCAAGGTCTTCGGAGACTTCGAGTCGCCTGAAGTGCTGGGTGGAGAGTCTGATGGAGATTCCGACAATGGTAGCTCTTCCTCGAGCGAAGTGATGTGGAAGACAACGACAGATGACGGGATGAGTCCGATGAGGCGTTGACGCCTGCTACCGGGGGTGTGGCAGCAGAGCACCTGCACTGGCTGCTCCTCCCAGTAGGGTTTCGCCCGTGGGGCCAGCCTTGAACTTCGGGCCGCCTCCTTGGGCGGGCTGGCGCTGGAGGCTCAGGAAGAGGAAGAGGGCGGGCGGCACGGCCTCAACTCGAGTACGTGGGCACCGACGGCTTTGTCACAGACCACCGTCCCCGCCACTGCCTTCCAAATTTCCTTCCCAAGCACAAACATCACTGGCCTACCTGTATGCCACCGAGGTGTTTGTCGGCGTTATGGGAACGGGATCCCTGACTTGCTCGCTCTCGGCCTGCAAGGGGTTTCAAAGGGGGCCCATCACGCCCATATTCATCAACACAAGCTCAAGACCTTCATGAGGGGCTGCCTCGTGGGGCGGACAGGCTGTGAGCTTGCATGGCCTCATCAGCTGGCTCACGAGGAGGCTGAGAGATCAAGGCGGGTACCTCACGAGGTGCCCATGACGCAAGCCATGACGCACTAAGGGCGCCAGCGGGCGCCAGCCTGCAAAGGTCCTCCTTCCTCTTTGGTGCAAAGGGAGCAAGCGCAGCGAGAGCATCAAGCAAAGGTGTCCATTTCGTGCAACGAGACCAAGACCAGTCCAACGGCAGGAAGGAAGTCATTGGGGAGCCCAAGCCAAGGCCACCACCAGTGAGCCTTGACAGCGAGGACCAACTTTAGTCAAGATCAGTGTACCAGATGTTCCCTTCAAATGGCCAATTGTTGGCGCCTTCCTGGCCACACGTTTGGGAAGAGGCCCAGGCCTCCGCCATATAAGTAGACCTAGCCACCATAGTAGAGACATCGGATCAGAGCTGGATGCACCTTGACACAGAGAGAGAGAGAAGGCGACCAACTCCCCAAGCAGTTCATCGCCTGCCAAGAATGCACCTCGTGAGGCTGTTCTTCCTTGTATTGTTCATCACCATCAGCCCAAGAGGCAATCCACCACACCACACACTAGAGTAGGGTATTACACCACAACGGTGGTCTTAACTAGTATAAACCTTGTGTCTCTTGTGTTGTTCCTTTCGTAGTTTAGATCCAAGCAGGCGGTGCCGGTAGGTAGAGGTGAGATTCCGCTGCATTCGGGTGTTCGAACCTCAAGGGTCTGCCGGAACTCGAACCGACATTTGGCGCGCTAGTAGGTGCGCTGAATTGCCTTCCGCCGCCCTATTCTCCGGCCGACCACCACATCCATAAACCGACGCCATCGGGCCCGCTGAAGCGCCGAGCCGCCTCGCCTCTGCCGCCCAGACGGCCCCATCAGCGGGTGCCCTCGACATTCTGCCGTCAGCGGCCAATGCCGCCACCGCCCAAGCGGGAACGAGCAGCAAGAATTGTCCCCAAGATCCTTCGTGGAGGCAAGACGGCCGATCGCTACCCCATCACTCGCCCGCTGGTTTTCGCCCGCTGATTCCGGCAAGGCCATGGAGGCTCGAGCTGCGCCATCGCGCAAATGAGCTCCTGCGCTATCGCCCTGCCGACGACGCCACGAAGAGTGGCTCGACGCTGCCGCCGAAGCTCGGCTCACTGGCCAGGGCTCTCTGGCTGCGTCGTCCCGCTGCACCGCACTGCGCCTGGGCGCAAGGGCGATGAAGCCCGGGCGCCGCCGCCTCCTCAAGAAGGCGCTTATGGCCCAAGGCGCATGGTCCTCGGCGGAACCCGCTTCCGTCTCGGGCGCCAGCTGAAAGAGCAGAGCTGCCAGAGGTCCTCGCCCAAGAAGCTGCCCAAGTGCTCCTCGCTTCCACTGCCGTGACCACGCCCCGCCCGCACGACTGAAGACCCCTGCGCTGCTCCCAGCTGCAGCGCATGGGGACCTAAGACCAAGCTCTTCGTCACCCAAGGCCTCCTGCGGGCTATAGCTGGCTGTCGTGCTTTTCATCCTCGAAGGCAGCAGTCAAGGCGGGTCCGGCAAGTTCAAGCCGGACCTGCCTCCTCGCCACGACACGGTACGGCCGACCTCAGAGTTCCTCCAGCTTTACAAGCTGGGCATCAAAGCCGCCAATGGAGACGAAGGTCATGGCGAACTGGTTTCCATGGCGCCAAGGACGGGCCCGCACTGCTCTCTACCTCGGCCCTGTGCACGATCTCCTCCTGGGCCGAGATGTGTACCCGCTTCATCGCCAACTTCCAAGGTACTGTGGACTGCCACCGCCGTGAGCAACCAGTGAGAGACCCGTAGTACATCCAGCGCTTCAACAACGCACGCCTCAAGATTCCTAAGGTGACTAAGGAGGCCATCATCTCCGCTTTCTCCGACGGCAAAGCGCAAGGCCAAGATGAAGGAGGAGCTGGCGATGCATGAAGATATGTGCACTTCCTTGAGCTGTTCAACTTGGCTACTAAGCGCGCCAGGCCGAGGAAGGGCGCCTCCCTCCTCGAGCTGCCTGCCGCAGCACCTGTAAGAGAAGAAATCCAAGGCCAAGGACGTGAAGCGCAGGGGGCTGCTGCTCGCGCGGAACCGACACCAAGCGGGCAGATCAGCCCGAGTCTTCCAAGGGCAGCCGGCATCATGGTACCACGCACCTCCACACCCACAACACCAGCGAATGTCAAGAGCTCCGAGTCGTGAGGAAGGAGGATCGGCCGACATCCCGACCGCAGCGACCGGGCTACGACCGAGGAGGAGGAAGGAACGCAGGACGCTGGAAGACCGCGCCCTCACCTAGGATGGCGCAACTAACCTCGCGAGGATCGCTGGCAAGACCTGGCCGCGAGGGAGGCCGGAGGATCACCGCGAGGATCGCCTGCGAAGGCAACGCAGGCCTCCTCCTCCGCCACCGCAGCCAAGGAGAAATGAAGACCATCATCGACGAGGGGCTGGGACTTCCAGGAGTCGCGCACATCGCTCAGATCCCGGGCGGAGTTCAAGCCCCAGCCTCTCAACGCATCTTCGCAGTTCGCCGCCGGGTGAATGCAGTCCTCCCTAAGCTCGAAGCCACACGCCTCGTGGTCGGGCGGCAACATCACGCTCAGCTCAGCGGATCAGCTCAAGTGTGCGGCCATAGCCGAGTCCTCCCGATGCTCGCTCCCAATCATCAGCAACGCATAGTCACCAAGACCCTCATCGATGGAGGGCAGGGCTGAACGCCCCGTCCGTGGAAACGCTCAACAATCTCCGCGCTTATAATCAGCTTCAGCCAACCAAGCCTTTCTCTAGGGTCACCGACGGCTCCATTAATCCCGATCAGGCAGGTTCGCTTACTCGTCACCTTCGGGGCGACGCAATAACTACCGCACCGAGCTCACCGACTTCGATGTCGCCTACATTCGGCCGCCATACAACGCCATCCTGCACCCAAAGTGCCATTGTCTCATGGTCAGAACTCCACCACGGCTACAACGCCCTCAAGATGCTAGGAAGTGGCGGAGTCATCACGGTGCCCTCACAAGAGAAAGACGCAGCAGGCCTCGAGCGAGCCTTTCAGCCGATCACTGAAGACCCGATCGGAAGGTGAGGCTTCCAGACCGCCCCAAGAAGAAGAAGACATCGTCTGCCAGCCTCAGAGGCAGGCCTCGTGGCTCGCTACCGCCAGGGGGAACCTCCTTCTATCGCATAGATAGGAAAGCTGTGTCTGCGCCTCCTCAGCAGGCTCTGGGCTCTCGAGGGCCACCACCTTGCTAAGGTCACGAGGGAGGCGCTTGGGCACCACTTGAGGCATGTTTCAAGCACGCTTCCTCAAGAAGGAGCAAGGCAAGGAGGGCCAAACCTCGTGAGTTCGCTGCCAAGATCGCTCAGAGCTGCAGGAGTCAAGAGTCATGAGTAGCAGCCGGCGCCGCTTACTGCGGGCTCCCCATCCATGCGAGGATGGTGAGTTGCGCTGCTCATCGACATACCAGGCTCAAACAAGCCGCCTCTCGAGCGCCTGCCCTCTCGCATGGGACGCCAAGGTCCACCCCACACCACGTCAAGATGCCCACGGCCGCCAAACACGGCCGCCACGCATCAAATACCATGAGGGACATCCTGAGGCTCAAGAGGCCAAAGGCTCCAGCAGCCCGGCGGAGATGGAGATGGTCCACGAGGAGCCACCAGCGCCCCGAGCCTCCCGAGGCCCTTTGAGCCTGGGGCTCGTGGAGGATCGGCTCTCGTGAGCCCACCGAAGTCTGCTGCACCAACACCCTTTCGCCTTCAACACTATCAGTGACATCTTTCAAGTTTCATTTAATCGAGCGCCTCTGTGGCTGCATTATTCCCAGGCCGCATGGGTCCGCCCTGCGCGGCGTATCCTTTTTACTTCCTGCTCTTAGCTTACCTTGTTGGGGCGCCTTCGGCTGCATCATCCCCAAGTCGCCGCCGCACTCGGCGGCATGTATCCTCTTATGCTTATTTCGGTCATGCTCGACCCATCATGCTTGTTATTTGACGCCAATCCATGGCACCTTCTCTTTGTTCATGTCGACCGCTGCATCGCTAAAGGAGGTGCCCGAGCATCGCGACTCAGTGGCTCCTATCGGCTCTCCAGCCTCACCCCTCTCGCCTTGTCCATGGCATCGCGACCGCATACCAGCCGACGGCCGAGACCAGCTCGAGGGCCGACCCGAGGACGAGAGCGCCGCATCAAACCAAATCTGCAGGAACACATCACAAGATAAGGCTCAGTGCCAGCGCGAACCCGCCTTGAGGTAGGGCCCCGTGAGTCCCGCTGGCTGCTCACGGTGCCCGTGACACCTCATCGTGCCCTACCGTGCCAGCCACGTGTCGTGGCGGGCTGTACACGCCTGGGCTACTCCCGGAGGGGAGCCCCTCCCACGCACTGGAAGCACCATGCTCCGCCGGCTGACGACATCGCCGAGGAGCTGCTATGCCCAGACACATACGGAAGCGCTTATGTTCAAGGCTGGTGATAAACAATCGAGGGTGGCCCCGGCTGCATCAACCTCGTGGAGCCCAGAGCTCTGTTTGGCCTCATTGCAACGCCTCCTGAGTGCCGCGCTGGGGTGGGCACGGGCTGCGCCTGGGTCACGCCTGCACGCATGCCACCCAGCCGGGCCCCTCGGGCCTGGTTCATCGCGCGCCCCTCCTCGAGCGGAGCCAAGGTACGGAGGCCGTTTGAGCGCCAAGGGGACTCCTGAGCATCGCGACTCAGAGCCTAACCGTCACGAGCCCATCACTCCTTAGTTCCGAAAAGCTAACGGCGGTTGAGGTATGCGCGGGGCCGGGCTATGCAGACGTAGAATGGTAGATCCACCCACGTTTCACCTCCCTACTTGTTGTTCGTGGCGCTAAGGGGACTCTGAGCATCGCGACTCAGAGCCTAACTTGTCACATAGCCTCAAGACTCCTTGGTCCCGCCCTGCTTTCGCCGGGCTAACGTGGCTGAGGTATGCTGGGCCGGCTCTCACAAGAGAACACAAGCAAGTAGGAAGGAAAAGCGCAAATTTCAAGGAATTCAAAAGCAAATATTACAATCCATAATTGTTATCACAACGCCAAATGCAAGTTTAAACGCCACCCCGAGGCATGATACATGTGCAGGAATCAAAAGCAGAACAGTAGCCGCAACGGAGTCACTTGTCGGCGGTGGAGCTGCGCGGAGCGGGTTCGCCTGGTGGAGCCGCAGGGTTGGCAGCGCCCCGCTTCAGCTTGGTGCTGAAGGCCCGGAACTTCCCCAGCAGAGCCTCCGCACGACCCTTCACGGCCTCAGCAGCGGCAGCGGCAAGCTCGCCGCTGGCTCCAAAGAGGCTGCCGAGGTCGACGCTGGGATCGCTAAGGTAGACGTGGGTGAGGACCCGCCGGGCCGCAGAAGACAAGACACGCGCCGCCTCACCAGAGGGCCAAGGCCAAGGGCGACGCCTTCAAGAGCGCGAACCAGGAAGGAAGCAGCTTGAGGGGCTGCCCTCCGGCCGCCAGCGAGCTCTCCGTGCCGCTATCATAAAGCTCCTCAAAGGTGCGAGCCTCACCTCCATATCTGTGAAGGCCACGCGATCCTCGGCAAGGACCTGCGTTTTGCAGTCCAGCTCGACCTTCCTCGCCACCAACTCTTGCTCCAAAGACACCTGCATTCACGACGCTTGAGCTTACGTCCCGATCCTGACGGCCACCTCATGAAGCCATCCTTCCTCCTGCTCTGGCGGCGGGCCTCCTTGGCGAGCTGGTCCCGCAGCCCTGCAGCTCGCTTCTCCAAATACCTTTGCAGCGACTCGACATCGGCTACCTCCCCCAAGGCGACGCCGCGAGCAGCTACTCTAAGGACGACCTGCTTTCCTCGTCAAGAAGCCATCGAGGCCTAGACCAGCGCTGCCCGGATTGAAGGCCGAGCGAATCCAGCTGTAAGCCAGCTCCAGCACCCGCCACTGCGAGGGTCGGCGCCAGAAGATTTGCCGCAACCGGCCCAGCTCGGCAAAGAGCACGATCCGTAACGGTAGGAGGAGTCGGCGAGACAGCAGTTGGTGGAGTAGGAGGAGAGGACGGCAGTGTGACCACAGTGTCCTGAGGCGGGACCTGCTGCGCCCCAACAGCTGTGGCGGCGGCATCAGGCAAGGACACCTCAGGAGTCGCTTGGGCCATGGGGGCTGAGCTCGCCCCAGCCAGCTCCACTAGGCCTCGCGAGGACGACCGGGCAGGGGAGGCCCGTGCATCACGATCACCTTCTTTCAGGGGCGGAGGCACTGCCCCAGACGGAACCTCAGGAGATCCCCTCGGCTTCTTTGCCGCGGGCGCCAGCCTAGCCAAGAAATACGGACGTCAAGCCTCAACGACAAAACAAGAAATAAGACAGAATCGAGCACTTATCGTCATCGCCATGAAGCTCGAGCAACCTCCGCCATACTTGAAGCCCAGAGCCGCTATAAGGATCAGCCTCAAGGAGCTAGGGAGCAGGAGGCGCGCTCATGGATCGCCTCGATGCCGGGCAGACCTGCTGGGACCAGCCCGGTCCCGTCTTCTTCGATCGGGGCAAGCTTCCGCCGCCTTCGGCCATCATCCTCGCTGTCATCGCCGCCGGTGAGAGGCGGAGAACGCGTACTTGGCGCCGAGGGGGGAGCCTCGACTCTCCATCGTTCGCCTCGGAGTCGAGCCCTCCTTCCCGCTCCCCTTCTCCCTTCTCCTCGCTGGAGTTGCCGGAGGACACATCCACCGGTTCCTCGGGAGCCTCCGCGGGCACGGGCTCGTCCCTGTTGAAGACGGGCATGGACTGCACTACCGCCTCCCGGGCCGCCACGGAGGAACAGGGGCATAGGAGCGCCCTCCAACCTCGCCACGTCGCTGCCAACCAAAGATTGGAGAACCGCAGCCAGGTCTTCGCCGCCAAGACCGCAGGGCTCGGGTGGGGCGCCCACATCGAAGTGGGTATCGACGGGCGGAGCTAGCTGGTGCTCCAGAATTCCCAAGCAATGCGGTTACGGGTCAGCTTCGCCACCGCCATGTTGGCCGGCCTCAGATCCATGTCCATCCTCTCCAACACCGGCCTCAAGGGGATCCACGAAGCTCCACTTGAGACCGGCCGCCGGAGTGTATGGGGTGCTCGTGGGTAAGATTAGCCGAGGTGGATGCGCCCAACATCTAGCAAGACCCACTTGCTCCTCAAGCCCTCAATCCTCTTCCCGGGTTTGAAATGGCGATGGAGCTACCAGATGCATTTAAGCTCGACACGCAGAGAAGGAACCACGAGAGGTCCTGGAGGATAAATAGTGGCGCAGCAGGGCCACCGAAAGTGCTGCACCCGACGTGAGCCTCATAATAGTAGGCGAAGATCGCCAGTGAGGAGAACAGAGTTGGGGTGAACATGCAGAGCTTGTAGCTTGTAATGGCGGAGGACGGAGAAGAAGAACTCGAAAAGGGAGGCATCAGACCGGCAACAATGGCACTTACAAAGAGCGGATAGAAGGTGCTCCTTGGCCCTCGTGGAGGGCGGAGCCGGCCTTGAACACCTTCGCCTGCCGATGCCCCCTGCGCCGCTTATCCGGGCGACTGGCAAGGCTCGCCCCGACACGCTCGGCGAGTCCAGGCAGGCGCGCACTCAAGCTCGCCGGGTCTAGCGAGGCCCCATGCCTTGCTAGAGCGCAGCAAGGGCGGATCTCAAGATTTCGGAGGCAGGAAGGAGAGGCGCAAGAAAGGGATCCGAGCAAAGAACTCAGAGAAAGGGGAAGCAAAGCCTAGGCAGAGGTCGCCTTTATCGACTCACGCGTTCCCGAGGTGCCCACGCCCAATCAACCGCCACGTATACCCCATGGCGCAGGCTGTTAGGGCCAGCAGCGCAGACTTGCCCTTCGCCTCTCGCCGGCCAAGTCCGGCGCGCTTTGGGCCCGGGGCTATCTGTCGGCGTTCACGGGAACGGGGTCCCTGACTTGCTCGCTCGCGGCCTGCGGCGTGGCTCAAGGGGGCCCATCACAGCCCATCTTCATCAACACAAGCTCAAGACCTCGCGAGGGGCCAAGCCTCACGGGCGGATGACGGGGAGCTTCTCGAGCACGGCCTCGTCAGCCGGGCTCGCGAGGAGGCTGAGAGATCAAGGCGGGTACCTCACGAGGTGCCCATGACGCAAGCCAAGACGACTAAGGGCGCCAGGGGGCGCCAGCCAGCAGATGTCCTCCTTTCCTCTTTGGTGCAAAGGGAGCAAGCGCAGCAAGAGCATCAAGCAAAGGTGTCCATTTCGTGCAACGGGACCAAGACCACCCAACGGCAGGAAGGAAGTCATTGTGTAGCCCAAGCCAAGGTCACCACGAGCCTTTGACAGGCGAGGACCAACTTTAGTCAGATAAGTGTACCATATGTTCCCCTTCAAAATGGCCAATTGTTGGCGCCCTTCCCGCTCAATATTTGGGAAGAGGCCCAGGGCCTCTGCCTATATAAGTAGAGCTAGCCACCATAGTAGATACATCGGATCAGTAGCTGGATTCACCTTGGACAGAGAGAGAGAGAGAGAGAAGGCGTCTGAACTCCCCTAAGCAGTTCATCGCCCCGGCCAAGAACAGACCCTCGCGAGGCTGTTCTTCCTTGTATTGTTCATCACCATCAGCCCAAGAGGCAATCCACCACACCACAAACTAGAGTAGGGTATTACCCACAACGGTGGCCCGAACTAGTATAAACCTTGTGTCTCTTGTGGTGTTCCTTTCGTAGTTTAGATCCAAGCGAGGCGGCGGGGTGCGGGTAGGTAGAGGGTGAGATTCCGCGTGCACCCCAGTGTTCGAACCTCAAGGGTCTGCCGGAACCCGAAATCCGACAGTGTTCTCTTGGTGCTTTCTACTGCTCGTAGCTCACCTAGGCGCCCCTTTTGCCCTCTCGCCTCCTTGACCTGCCTCCTGAGGAGAGGGACAAGAAAAGGATCATGGGCACCTTATTTATTTTTTAATCTGTAAGCCTTCGGGCCTTGTTAAATTTAAAGCTTGTAATCCCCTTTGTTCATGTTTTTCATTCTATACGGACTGTACCTGTTGTGGGATGCTTTTAATGAAAAAGGGATGTTTGCCGGGTTTTTCGTTCGTGGGAAGACCCCGTGGCAAGGAATGAATCCTTGTTATAATTTAAGATAAACGTTTTCACCCGACAACAGGCCTTGTCGTCCCCCTACTTCGCTCGACCATTCCCGTGCCCTTGGCGGAGGCAGGGATGAAGCGGGCTTAGGCTCCTTGTTCTACTTACTTGCCACCGCGGCTACAACCAAATCCGGGCCCAGGAGATAAACCTTGGGTATAGAAAAGGGGAGCACGGTGGCCTAGAAATAATACGAGGTTTCACATATCCCAGTTCCATTCCGAAATGCATGATAGAGGATGAAAGACTTATCTGGGTGTGCAGCCCCCGGCAACCTTGTCTTGCCGCGGTTGGATCCCCGTGCTTGGAGCCCCCGGCAACTCTGGTTTGCCGGGGTTGGGATGCCGGCCCATTTCCCTTCTTCCAAGTAGCTCAGCAGAAGTGCTCATGTGCCCTGCGAACCAAAGGAGGATAGAAAAGAAATAGATTGACGCGCACTCGACCTCTAGGCTAGGGGTTAGTCGCTGCTAAGAACTATCAACCCTAACCAAGGAAGAGACTCGACCTAGCATGCATGCTATAACTTAGGGCGCCAACACTTCGTTTATTTATGCTCATGGTCTGCGCCTGGCTTTGTATAAAGGGTTACATGCCTTGTCGGCAAGGCTTGTACAAAAGGTGGCTTGTCGGGAGGCCCGGCAAGCCGCGCCTTACGGGTAAAACTTGTGAAGATGCTCGATGTTCCAGGAGTTGCTCATCGACAGCATCTTCGTCTCCTGTATGATGCGCCGGCCCGGTGACTCGACACCCGATAAGGGCCTTCCCACTTTGGCATCAACTTGTTGGAATTCTTGTCCGAGTGAACGCGCCGAAGAACAAGGTCGCCTTCCTCAAAGCTTCGGGCATGTACCTTTGGGTTATGGTAGCGGCGCAAGGTTTGTCGGTAGCGTCTTTGCTCTCACAACCGCCTCAAGACGATCTTCCTCAAGGAGCATTGCGCCATCTTGGCGCAACTGCTCTTGCTCAAGCTCATCATAGCGAGCACTCGAGGTGACCCAGATATGAGTTCCATGGGGAGAACTGCTTCTCGCCCAGATACCGTGGAAAAAGTGTCCGGCTGGTGGCTCGATTTGGTGTCGTCTGATCGACCAAAGAACCACCAGCAATTCATCAATCCAGCGCCTTCCGCTCTTGCGCAGCTTGTCAAAAGTCTTTGTCCTTAGGCCTCGCAACACTTCAGCATTTGCCCTCTCCGCTTGGCTGTTGCTCCGTGGGTGTGCCACGGAAGAAAAACAGACCTTGCTGCCGAGGTCTTGAATGTATTGCATGAAGGTGTGGCTTGTGAACTGTGTGTCGTTGTTGGTGATGACTCTGTTTGGCACACCAAAACTGCAGACAAGACCCTTGAAAAACATGACAGCTGATTGAGCAGTCACCTTTTTCACTGCTTCCAGCTCCGGCCACTTTGTGAACTTGTCAATCGCAACGTACAAGTACTCAAAGCCCCCGACAGCGTGGCGGAAAGGGCCCAGTATATCGAGCCCCCAGACCAAGAATGGCCAGGAGAGAGGGGTTGTTTGAAGGGCTTGAGCTGGTTGATGAAGCTTCTTTGAATGGAGCTGACACACTTCACACTTGGTTACTAGTGCCGTCGCATCCTGGAGGGCGGTGGGCCAGAAGAAACCTTGCTGGAACGCCTTCCCGGCAAGAGCCCTTGACCCTATGTGGGAGCCACATATACCTCCATGTATCTTCGCCAACAGCGCCAGTCCTTCCTCCCGGGGGATGCACTTCAATTTCACACCGTTTGGCCTTCTCCTGTACAGGACGTCATCGACGAACTGGTACAGGGCGGACCGACGGGCTACTTTTTCCCCTTCTTCCTGCTCCTCAGGAAGCTCCCCTGTTTAGAGGAATTGGACGACATGTTGCGCCCATGCCAGAGCCTGGGGCTCGACGGCAAGGACCAAAGGCATTTCTTCCACCATGGGAGCGGCTATCTCTACGGCCAGGGCTTGACGCTCTGCCAGAACCAGTTGCTCTTGGGCAGGCTCAGTGTCCGCGGCAGCACCCTTGCCGGCAGCCCAGGGGGCTCGGTAGGAAAGTACTTGCCGGGACCTGATTTCCTCCGCTTGTTCTGCCCCGCTGATGGTTTGACGGATGGTTGAGTTAACCAGAGCAAAAAGGTACCTGGTTCCATAGGAAGCTTGAATGCGGCACGCTTTGACAGGTAATCAGCGATGTCGTTCTCCGCTCAAGGGATGTGATCCGCTTGGATACCGTCAAAGCATTCCTCCAGCTTCCTCACCTCATCTACGTAAGCTTCCATCAATGGGTTCTGATAATCCTTGTTGACCTGTCTGACAACGAGCTGCGAGTCACCCCTGACGATAAGCTTCTTAACCCGAGGTCTCCGCGATCTTGAGACCGCAAGCAATCCTCGTGCTCAGCAGAAAGTTGTTGGACATCTCCACGAAAGTGCATCTCGATCACGCATTTGAGGCGCTCTCCGGTGGGTGCGACGAGCAGCACACCGCACCGGCGCTTTGCAGCGCGAAGCCCCATCAGTACATGACCCGACGCGGTCTTCTTCCTTGCTGTGGAGAGTGGTCTCTTGATTTCTTCGTCAGCGCCGAGGTCCATTCTGCAATGAACTCCGCCAAGACTCTACTCAATTGTCGAGGTACTTTCAAACTTTAAACCAAAGCTTGATAACCCAAGGCCCATTCCACAATCCTTCCAACGATCCGGGTTATGCAAGATCCGCTGTAATGGGAGGCGGGTGACGACGGTGATCTCCTGGGCTTGGAAGTAATGATGCAGCTTCCTCGAGGCCATAAGGAGGCCGAAGAGCAATTTCTGCACACCGGAGTACCTCGATCTAGCTCCCTGCAAGAGGGAGCTGACAAAGTAAACTGGGTGCTGCATCATCTTCTTCTTCTGCACCACCTCACTTGACTGCGGGCACTGCCTCGATGGCATCTGATTCTGCCAGGGGCCTCGCCTTGCCGGCACCAGGCCCTGCCGGGGAATTTTGGGCTTGGCATCCGCTGGTTCTGCCGTCGTCACTGCCTCCTCGTTGACCTCCCTCTATGCCACCAGCGCGGCGCTGACCACTTGATTCGTCGCCGCCAGATACAACAACAACGGCTCTTGTGGTTTAGGCGCAACCAGTATTGGCGTGGAGGAAAGGTATTTCTTCAAATCCTGCAATGCTGCCCTGGCTTCTGGGGTCCACTCTATTGGGCCTGCCTTCTTCAAGATTTTCAAGAAGGGAAGGGCGCGCTCGACGGACTTGGAGGTGAATCGGCTCATGGCGGCAATGCAGCCGGTGAGCCAAAGCACATCCTTGATCCCCTTGGGCGCCTCAATCTGCTCAATAGCCTTGATCTTGTATGGGTTTGCCTCGATCCCACGTTGTGACACAAAGAACCCGAGAAGCTTGCTGGATGGAACGCCGAAGACACACTTCTCAGGGTTGAGCTTGAGGTTGATCTTGCACAGGTTGGCAAATGTCTCTTCCGGATCTTGCACAAGAGTTGGCCCGTCCTTTGTTTTGACCACTATGTCATCCATGTATGCCTCCATATTTCTATGGAGCTGAGGTTCAAAACCAATTTGCACTACTCTTGCAAACGTTGAGCCAGCACTCTTCAACCCGAAAGGCATCCGTAAAAAGCAATACGTACCACATGGGGTGATGAATGTTGTCTTTTCTTCATCCTCTCTTGTCATGAAGATCTGGTGGTAGCCTGAGTAGGCATCGAGGAATGATAATAGATCACACCCGGCTGTGGAGTCAACAATCTAGTCGATGCGCGTCAACAGGAAGGGGTCCTTAGGACAAGCCTTATTGATGTCTTTGTAATCAATACATAGCCTCCACTTCCCATTCGCCTTGCGCACCACTACCGGATTGGATAACCACGTCGGGTGGAGCACTCCTCTGACCAAACCTACCGCTTCCAACTTCCTGATGTCCTCTGTGATGAACTCTAGCCTCTCCAGAGCCTGCTTTCTGGCCTTCTGCTTGACGGGCCGCGCGTGGGGGCAGACAGCTAGGTGGTGCTCAATCACCACCCTGGGAACACCGGGGATGTCGGATGCTTTCCACGCAAACACGTCGACATTCGCCCCGAAGGAAGGTGACGAGCATGCCTTCCTATTTGCTATCTAGGGTGGAGCCTATGGTGAAGGCCCATCCCGTGCCATCCTCCCTGACGGGCACCTTCTTGATCTGCGGCGGCTCGGCTCTGGATCTCTTGCTCTTGTCGGTAGAGCTCTCTGGCATGTCCTCGACGGTAGCACAACACTTCGAGGAGGTGCGCTTGCTGGAGTGGGTGCGAGAGGTCTTGCCGGGCTTCTTCTTCCCTCCCGGGGCTTCAGCGGCAGGAGCAGGTGCCTTGACGGCAGCTGCTGCAACTGCTTCCCGGAAGAGTTGGTCGGCGCAGATCAGCGCGTCCTTCTTGTCGGAGGGGACGAACATGATGGTTAATGGCCCAGGCATCTTTAGCATGTTGTAGGCGTAGTGTGATGCCGCCATGAACTAGGCTAGTGCCGGGCGGCCGAGGATCCCGTTGTAGGACAAGGGGATCTCGGCAACGTCGAAGATGATCCTCTCCGTCCTGTATTTCAACTCTCCTCCAAACGTCACGGACAGTGTGACCTGCCCCTTCGACTGGCTCCTCCCTGGATTGACCCCTTGAAACGTGCCCATTTCCTCGAGGTCTCCATCAGGGATTTGCAATCTTTTGATCACGACATGCGAGATCAGGTTCAGGCCGGCCCCGCCATCAACCAACATCTTGTTCACCCTGAGGTTGCGTATCGTTGGTGAGACCAACAATGGCAAACACCCAACCGCGGTAGGGCGGTCAGGGTGGTCCTCGGTGTCAAAGATGAGGGGCGTGCTGGACCACTTCGGCGGCTTCTAAACATTGAACGACGGCTCCGCTATTGTAATCTCACGCGCCCACTGCTTGAGCTGGCGGTGAGAGGTATGCAGCGAGGCGCCACCATCGACGCACATGGCTTCCGTAGCCTTCTGGAACCCTTGCTCACCAGACTCATCGTCCTCGTCGTGGTCATCGTCTTCTTGTTTCTTGTCACGGCCCTGGGCGGGCCTCTCTTGCTGGTTGTCCTTGCTGGGGCAGCTTCCTTGGCCGCCACCCTTGTTTCCGGATCCCTCAGCACCATCCTGGTCCTTCTCCTTGTCCCGCCTCTCGTACTCAGCTTTTTGCTTCTCAGCAAGCAGCTCGACTTGTCGGCAGTTCTGGAGGTCGTGGCCTTTGGTGCGGTGGATCTTGCAGTATTGCTTGCCGGAGCTTCCTGGCTTGTCGGTAGCCGCCAAGGCCCGGCAGGTGGCACATCCGGCAATCTCCTTGCCGGGGGCGTCTGCCTTGACCTTCTTGCTGGCACCGGTATCGTCAGAGCCCTCAACGGCAAGCACGGCCTTGCCTTTGCGTTTCCTGTTGCAACGCCGGCCCTTCTTCGTCGGGGTAGCTGCATCTTCATCGGTAGAGTCGGTTTCCGCGCCGGCGTCTTCGCCGGGGTACTTCCTTCCCTCTTCAGCCCGGGCACACCTATCGGCCAGAACATAGAGCTCGGCCACATCCTTAACTTTGGTCATCGCCAGCTCTTCGCGCATCTTGCGGTTGCGCATGTTCTGGTGGAACGCGCTGATCACAGCGGCCGGATGAACGTCGGGGATGTTGTACTACACCCGGCTGAATCTCTGGATGTACTTGCGCAGGGTTTCCCCTTCCTTCTGGGGAATGATATGCAGATCACTGGCCTGGCCATGTGTAACGCCCTCGATGCGACTATATCTCCCACGTGTCAAAGCACGACTTAGAGGCATAACCGCATTGAAAGCAATGTCGCAAGTGAGGTAATCTTCACACAACCCATGTAATACATAAGGGAAAGAGATACATAGTTGGCTTACAGTCGCCACTTCACACAATACATAAATAAACATCCATCATCTAGATTACACTCAAGGTCCGACTATGGAACCAAAATAAAAGAAGACTACCCCAAATGCTACACAGATCCCCGATCGTCCCAACTGGCTCCACTATCTGATCATCGAGGAAAAGACACATAGTAACGACCACGCCTCGTCGAACTCCCACTTGAGCTCGGTTCGTCACCTGACCGCATCGCCGGCACCTGCAACTGTTTTGGTAGAATCTGTGAGTCACGGGACTCAGCAATCTCACACCATGAGATCAAGACTATTTAAGCTTATAGGAAGGACAGAGTTGTGAGGTGGAGCTGCAGCAGCGACTAGCATATATGGTGGCTACATTCGCAAAAGAGAGCGAGAAGAGAAGCAAGGCACGGTCGTGAAGCTAGTAGCGATCAAGAAGTGATCCTGAAACTACTTACGTCAAACATAACTCCAACACCGTGTTCACTTCCCGGACTCCGCCGAGAAGAGACCATCACGGTTACACACGCGTTGATGTATTTTAATTAAGGTCAACTTCGGTTTTCTACAACCGACATTAACAAATTCCCATCTGCCTCATAACCGCGGGCACGGCTTTCGAAAGATAATACCCTGCAGGGGTGTCCCAACTTAGCCCATTATAAGCTCTCACGGTCAACGAAGGATATTCCTTCTACCGGGAAGACCCGATCAGTCTCGGAATCCCGGACTACAAGACATTTCGACAATGGTAAAACAAGACCAGCAAAGCCGCCCGAATGTGCCGACAAATCCCGATAGGAGCTGCACATATCTCGTTCTCAGGGCACACCGGATGAGCAGTCCGTACAACTAAAACCAGACCTCAAGTTTCCTTGAGGGGGCGCTGCAAAGCACTCTAGTTTGGGCCAACACTCAGAGGAGCATTGGCCCGGGGGGTTAAATAAAGATGACCCTCGGGCTCGCGAAAACCCGGGGGAAAAAGGCTTAGGTGGCAAATGGTAAAACCAAAGTTGGGCCTTGCTGGAAGAGTCTTATTCAAAGCGAACTGTCAAGGGGGTCCCATAAATCACCCAACCGTAAGGAACGCTAAATCAAGGAACATAACACCGGTATGACGGAAACTAGGTGGCAAGAGTGGAACAAAACACCGGGCATAAGGCCGAGTCTTCCACCCTTTACCAAGTATATAGATGCATTAATTAAACAATAGATATTGTGATATCCCAACAAGTAAACATGTTCCAACAAGGAACAACATCTCCATGTTCCAACAAGGAACAAACTTCATCTTCACCTGCAACTAGCAACGCTATAAGAGGGGCTGAGCAAAGCGGTAACATAGCCAATCAACGGTTTGCTAGGAAAGGATGGTTAGGGGCTTGACATGGCAATATGGGAGGCATGATAAGCAAGTGATAGGCATCGTAGCATAGGCATAGCAAAAGAGCGAGCATCTAGCAAGCAAAGATAGAAGTGATTTCGAGGGTATGGTCATCTTGCCTGCAAGGTCTCAGAGTTGTCGAAAGCTTGATCCTCGTAGCGTTCTCAACAGGTTCCTCGCTCACGTACTCGCCTCCGGCTCTACCCAAAGCAAGAACACAAACAATGGAACCACAATAAATCACGGTGCAATGCACAAACAACATGATGCAATACATGGCATGATATGCGAGATGTGAGATGCAATGCATATGCGTGCTCCGGAAGGAAAATGATGAACAAGGCATCAACTTGGCAAACCAAGTATGCCGCTGAAAGGTGAGATGATTTCGTTGAAATCGATATAAAGATCACCGAATCGGATGCACGGTTTGCAAATGACAAGCAAAACAAGAATGACACAAATCTGCCATTAACAAAGATGATACCACATAGCAAGCAACAAGAAATTAAGCTATGCACCCAAACGTACCAACAAAGCATATGGCAGTGATCTACTCAAGATGCTTGACAAAATATGAACACTGATCTATGGCTAATTCACACCATAACAGGTCCAAACAAGCATGGCAAAAGTGCAAAATATATCAGCTTCACAGACTTAGTGAAAATACTAAACATGGCAGAATCAGCATCAGGAAGCAATGTTCAGAGCAAGCAAACAACATGCTACAGGAACTTATAATAGCAAAACAAGGCATGTCATGAATCTACTCAAAGCATAGAACAAAAGTCCCTTGCTGACCATGAGCCAAAAATGATAAGAAGATATGATGGCACCCATGTAAACATAGCAAGTTTTGTTAACAGATTCAGCAAACAGGGCATGACATTGACAGAATTATGTAGGCATCTTCGCGAGCTCAATGCACTCACTACAGAGCATTACATGATAAACTAAGCATACATCCATCAAGAAGACATGGCATAGAAGCTATACATGGCAAGAACAACATCATAGCATACACGGATCAACTACAACAACCTTGGCAAAATTGAATAACATGTAAACAATCTGCCAGGAAACATTTTATAGCAAAAGTAGAGCTCTATTGACTCAAGCTATGGCACTCCATAATTGCAAACAAGGGCATGGATGGATAGAGAATAACCATATGTTCAAAACATCCTTATGAAGTATCTCAAAATATGCATGGATCTCTCGGTAGCATCAAGTTTACATGGCATAAAAATATCAAGAAAACAGGGGCTGAAATCAGCAACATCATGAAGCCTAGTTTGCATGCTTGTGCTAGTCACCACAGAGATCACAAAATACATGGCATACACCCTGTAAAGATGGCATGGCATATTACAAAACACATGTAGGACTCAAGTTCATAGGATGCACACATCAATCATGGCAAAATGACAAAAGTGCATGTTCGATAAGAATCAAACTAACATCACATAGCCCTCTTCTAACAGCATTTCGGGCATCAAGATGAGCTCAAATGAAAATGATGCAATGAGATGAAATGATGTACTCATCGAGACGAACAAAACGGAGCCACGAGTACAGAGTTATGGTGCTATGAACATGCAACAAAATATCTGCAGGAAAAAGACTTAGAGGATTTCGGAGGTCAACCTTCACCGATCTAGGGTTCGTTGGATCGAGCGCGCGAACCGAGGCGAGGCCGGGCTCGCCGGAGTTGGTGCCGGAGGAGGAGGGAGGAGAGGCCGGCGGCGGATCTGGCCGAACCGGCGCCCGCGGCGCGGGCGGAGGCGGGCGGGCGGCCGGACTCGCGACGGACGGAGGCGGCGGCGACGCTGGGAGGCGCGGGCGGATGCGGCCGGCAGGCGAGGCGGCCGGCGACGGGCTCGGCGAGCGGCCTTGAGCAGCGGCGCGGGGGCAGCGGGCGGGTCAGGCGACGGGGCCGGGCGCGGGCGGCAGGCGAGCGCCGCGGGCGCCGGGGCTCTGCTGGCAGGGCAGGGCGGCGATGCGATGCGCGCTATGTGGCGCTGGCCAGTTGGCGGCGCGGCGGGAGTTTATCCGCGCGCGACGGACGTGTCCGCGGCGGAGGAGCGGGGCTAGGGTTTGGGATCCGGAAATTTCGGAGGGGAGGCTATATTTATAGGTAGAGGGAGCTAGGAGGCTCCAAATGAGGTGCAGTTTTCGCCCACACAATCGTGATCGAACGGCGATGGACATGGAAGTGACTTAGATGGTTATTGGGCTGTTTTGGAGGGGTTTTGGGCTGCAACCCAAAAGAGGCCTTCTTGGTTTATGCGGTTAACCATTGAGTATCAAACGAGCTCCAAATGACTCAAACTTGACAGGTGGTCTACGGTGGTGTACCAAGGCCACTTGACAAACCTCGGTCCATTCCGAGAAAGTTTAGTACCGCCACGGAAAAATGTAAAAGGGGACACTGGGGACATAGGAGTGCCGGATTGCAAAACGGACAACGGGGAAAATGCTCGGATGCATGAGACGAACACGTATGCAAATGAGATGCACATGATGACATGATATGAAATGCATGACATGGACAAAATGCAAAAATGAAGAAAAACCCAACCATGGAGGGAATATCATATCACAATGCGAAAATGGCAAGAGTTGGAGTTACAAATATGGAAAGTTACATCCGGGTGTTACAACACTCCACCACTACAAGAGGATCTCGTCCCAGATCTAGGACTGAAAGAACTCCGGATATTCGGAACGGAGGTGATCCTCGCGCTCCCAGGTGGCTTCTCGGTCGGAACGGTGTGACCACTTCACTTTCAGGAATTTGATTGACTTGTTGCGAGTCTTGCGCTTGGTTTCTTCAAGAATAGCAACGGGGTGCTCATGATAAGAGAGATCTTCTTGGAGGTCAATTTCTTTGAAGTTGATAGTGCGTTCAGGAGTCTTGAAGCACTTGCGAAGCTGTGACACATGAAACACATCGTGCACGTTCGCAAAGTTGGACGGAAGCTCAAGTTGATAGGCGAGATCGCCTCTTTTGCCAATGATCTTGAAAGGACCCACGTATCTAGGGGCAAGCTTCCCTTTGATACCGGGCGGCGAGTGCCTTTCATTGAGAGACGCGAGGTAGACATGGTCTCCGATTTCAAAAGCCACATCATGGTGCTTGTCATCATAATAGCTCTTCCGCGCGATTATGGGGCTTTGAGATTCTCACGAATGACTTTGCACATTTCTTCGCTTCGTGATCAAGTCGCTGCCAAGAAGTTGGCGCTCACCTGTCTCGGACCAATTGAGAGGAGTACGACACTTTCTCGCCATAGAGAATTTCGAATGGGGCCTTGCCGAACTCGCTTGGAAGCTGTTGTTGTAGGAGAACTTCGGCATATGGAAGACAATCTTCCCACTTCATACCGAAGGAAATGACACAAGCCCTGAGCATATCTTCAAGGATTTGATTGACTCGCCGACTTGGCCACTTGTTTGAGGATGGAAAGTTGTCTGAAACGAATGTTGGTGCCCATGGCCTTCTCAAAGAATCCCAAAACTTGGAGGTAAAGATGCTGCCACGGTCTCAAGAGATCAATTGTGGAATGCCGTGCAAGGAGACAATCATGGAGGTGTATAGCTCGCCAACCGAGCTGCTGTGATAGATTCTTTGATAGGAAGAAAATGAGCCACTTTAGTAAGCTTGTCAATGACAACGAAGATAGCATCATTTCCACGCTTGGACTTAGGAAATCCAGTCACGAAGTCCATTTCGATATGATCAAACTTCCATTCTGAATAGCAAGAGGTTGGAGGAGACCAGCTGGTCGTTGGTGTTCTCGCTTTCACCTTCGCGGACATCACATTCATTCACGAATTGAGCAATTTCGCTTCATTCGAGTCCACCAATATGACCGCTTGAGGTCATGGTACATCTTCGTATTTCCGGGATGAATGGATAGAAGAGAATTGTGTGCCTCGCTCATAATGACTTTACGAGATCACCCTTAGGAACCACAATCCGTCCTCAAGAAAAGAGTATCTTTGTCATCAATGTGGAAGCACTTGTATTTGAAATGCCCTTGTCGATACCACGCTTCACCTTTTTCACCATGGTATCCAGGAGTTGAGCCTCACGAATTTGGTCTTCCAAAGTAGGAGAGACTATGAGGTTGGCAAGAAAGCCTTGAGGAACAACTTGAAGATTCAGCTTATGGAAAGCTTCACAAAGGTCCGTTGGAAGGGCTTGAGGATTAAACTGTTGCAATAAGCCTTCCTGCTCAAAGCATCTTCAATCACATTGGCCTTGCCCGAGTATATTCAATACTTGGGTTGTACTCTTGAATCATTTCGACCCATCGAGTTTGCACGAGGTTGAGGTTGGGTTGAGTGAAGATATACTTGAGGCTCTTGTGATCGGTGAATATGTCCACTTTCCTTCCCAACAAGAGATGTCTCCATGTTATCAATGCATGGACAACTGCCGCCAACTCAAGATCGTGAGTGGGGTAGTTCTTTTCGTTGGGCTTCAACTGACGAGAGGTATAGGCCACAACTTTCTTCTCTTGCATTAACACAGCACCGAGACCTTGAAGAGAAGCATCACGAAAACTTCAATGGCTTGGATTCATCAGAGGAGTTAAGACAGAGCTGTGACGAGTTTCTCTTTGAGAGTATTGAAAGCAACGTCACACTCGTGGAGACCGATATACTTCACATGCTTCTGGAGAAGGTTGGAAAGAGGCTTTGCAATCTTAGAGAAGTTCTCAACGAATCTTCGGCAATAGCTTGCAAGTCCAAGAAAATTGCGAAGCTGCTTGACATTCTGAGGAGGTTCCCAATTCACAACTGCGGACACCTTCTCGGGATTAACAGCGATGCCCTTGGCGGAGATGATGTGACCAAGGTAAAGCACTTCATCAAGCCAAAATTCACATTTGGAAAACTTCGCATAGAATTGATGCTCTCTGAGCTTGTCGAGCACCAATCACAAATGTTTGGCATCATCCTTCTTATTCTTGGAGAAGACCAAAATATCATCGAGATAGACCAAGACAAATTCATTGGTGTAGGGGTTGACGATTAAGTTCATCATTCGAGAGAATGTTGGAGGAGCATTGACAAGGCCGAAAGACATGACAGTATATTCATAAGAACCAAAGCTTGTTTTGAATGCTGTCTTGGGAATATCTTGTTCACGAATGCGAATTTGATGATAACCCATACGAAGGTCAAGCTTGGAGAACACTTTAGCACCTTTGAGTTGCTCGAAAAGCTCATTGATGTTGGGAAGTGGATACTTGTTCTTGATAGTCTTCTTATTCAATGGACGGTAATCGACGCAAAGTCGGTCCGTGCCATCCTTCTTCGGACAAAAAGAACACCACAACCCCAAGGAGATGAACTCGGTCCGATCAAACCAGACGCTCTTGTTCATCGAGCTGCTTCTTCAATTCCTTCAGCTCATTAGGTCCAAGCTTGTATGGACGCTTGCAAACGGGTTCGATGCGTGCTCAAGATCGATAACGAATTCAACGGCCGGTGAGGAGGCATTCCCGAAGCTCTTCCGAAAGACATCTTGGTACTCACAAACGATCGAATCGAGAGATAGCATCCAATTCGCCCTTCTCATTGAGAGAAAACAACCAATGGTTTCATCACGAAGCGGCATAGATGATCACATCATTAGAAGAGTGAGTCAATTGAATTTCCCGGCAGCACAATCAAGCTGAGCTTTGTGCTTTGAAAGCCATCCATCCCGAGAATAAGATCAATATCCGAGTCACCAAGAACAATTGGTTTAGCCAGAAATCTATAGTCGCCCATCTTGATAGAAACATCCGGGACATAATTATTAGCTGTCATTTGCTTACCCGGGGACACCACTGATAAAGAACTAGGCAATTATTGATAACCCAACTCATGCCTAGATGCAAAAGGTCTTGAGATGAAACAAAGCGAAGCACCAGTATCAAATAATATTTTTGCAGGAATATCATTAACTGAGAGATTACCCATTATCACGTCAGTAGATTCCTCCGCTTGCGCTGCGTTCATCATATTCACCTTGGCAGACTTGGGATTATGCTTGACCACTGCATTGCTGGAAGATCTCACAGGAGGAGGAGGCGGAAGGCGCCTTTGGTTGAAGCATTTTTTCGCGTAGTTACCTTTCTGCTGACATTTGTTGCAAGTCACCTCTGAGAGCAGACGGTGATAAGGAGCATTTGACCTTGGAGCTTGAGAATTAGACTTGTTCTCGATAGCCTGGGTTGGGTGGGTGGGAAGATCCACGACCACCTGAGTTCTTCTGCTGATAAGGCTGACGGAACGGAGGAGGAGGAAGGTAGAACTTCGCTGCTTAGCTGCCACTTGAGAGGAAGAAGAAGACTGAATCTGCATCCCCGATTCTCTTCTTAGAAGCCTCACATTTGAGCTGGGCAGCTTCTTGCTTGATGCCATGTTGTAGAATTCATCATACTTTTACGGCTCAAAAAGCACGAGAGCTAATTGCAGATCTTCTCCGAGGCCACCTCTGAATTGATAGATCATACTCTTTTCATCGTGGACGCCTTGCTTAGCGAAGCGGCGAGTTTCTCGAACTGGATATTGTATTGATACACGACATGTTGCCTTGCTTGAGATTGCGGAACTCCTCACGCTTGCTCTCAACAACACTTTTCGAATGTGGTGAGCTTTGAAGTCTCGGCGAACTCATCCTGTAATCACACGACCTCCTCTCGAATCTTTGTATTGCTGGTACCACTCGGCAGCTTGGTCCTTGAGTTGAAATGAAGCAAACTTGACAAAGTCCTCAGGTCTGACATTGCTACATTCAAAATGTTTGCAGATGTCCACAAGCCAATCGTCGGCGTCTGTGGCCTCGACACAGAAGCTGAAAGACTTCGGCTGATTAGCGAGGAACTGATTGAGGGTAGCAAAGTGCGGCTGGTTGTTGCCTTGGCCTTGATTTCCTTGGTAGCCTTGCCCTTTGGTACGCTCTTGCAAGAGTTGCAAAATCATCTGAGCATTTGCGTTGGTGGCTGCCATGATAGCTTGCCATGCCTCCGGAGGCGGAGGTGGAGGTGGAGGGTTCGACTGACTCCCATCATTGCGATCCGGATTCAGACGCGTTGGCGGAGCCATCCTAAAGAGGGTGACATCCATTAGCACTTTGATAGACAGATAGACAAGTTGAATCAACGGATAGAAATTGCAACATATAGTCTTCACAATAAACATTCGAACAAGGATGAACGAATGAATTCCAAAATCTAACATCATGCGTCCATTAAGGTGAGAAGCCACTTGATTAAGGGTTGATGAAAAAAATAACAAGGTACGACTGGAACAAATAAGTGGTAAGGATTACCCAATCACAAACCAAATATCTGCGGGAAGAAATGCTAAGAGCTACTTGAATCCCACCTATAAACTCCCAAACTTTCGGTTATGCAATCTGGTGTTGGGGATCTGAGGGACACAAAATATATCACCCAAACTAACAATACCTAGATCCAGCTGTATCCATCCGTCAACACATAACCAAGAAACCTTCGAAATCGTGTACCTCAACCTTCAAAAGCATCCATTATACGAAGTCATGGCAATACTCCCGAGCTCGCCCAATCTCGGGTTATCGGGTTATCTCACCAACAACTGTACAAAAGAGATTTTCGATGTCGGCAAAGCTCGTATTCCAGAACTGCAATGATAAAATTGTGACGACAACACCTCGGAGCTCAACTCCCGGGACACCGCCACAACCCTAAATGTCGAGGCACCAAGAACAATGTTCTCGTCACAAAACCATCGGAACGATTCCAAGATACCAGCGTGATCCTAAAATTTTTTAGTGAAATTTGAGGAGAGGAGAGTCAAAACTTCTCGTCAGAGACCTCACCGAGCGATTTAAGGACCGAGGAGTAAAAAGAATCCTACTCTCGATATATATAATCCTAAGACTCAAAACATTTTTGTTCTAGACTCAACAACGCCAGAAAACAATCAAGAGGGGCTCCTAAGTCGGGATGGCTCGATTACCAACTTGTAACGCCTCGATGCGGCTATATCTCCCACGTGTCGGCACGACTTAGAGGCATAACCGCATTGAAAGCAATGTCGCAAGTGAGGTAATCTTCACACAACCCATGTAATACATAAGGAAAGAGATACATAGTTGGCTTACGATTGCCACTTCACACAATACATAAATAAACATCCATCATCCAGATTACACTCAAGGTCCGACTACGGAACCAAAATAAAAGAAGACTACCCCAAATGCTACACAGATCCCGATCGTCCCAACTGGGCTCCACTATCGATCATCGTGAAAAGACACATAGTAACGACCACGCCTCGTCGAACTCCCACTTGAGCTCGGCTGCGCCACCTGCCTGACCGCATCGCCGGCACCTGCAACTGTTTTGGTAGAATCTATGAGTCACGGGACTCAGCAATCTCACACCATGAGATCAAGACTATTTAAGCTTATAGGAAGGACAGAGTTGTGAGGTGGAGCTGCAGCAGCGACTAGCATATATGGTGGCTACATTCGCAAAAGAGAGCGAGAAGAGAAGCAAGGCACGGTCGTGAAGCTAGTAGCGATCAAGAAGTGATCTGAAACTACTTACGCCAAACATAACTCCAACACCGTGTTCACTTCCCGGACTCCGCCGAGAAGAGACCATCACGTTACACACATGGTTGATGTATTTTAATTAAGGTCAACTTCGGTTTTCTACAACCGACATTAACAAATTCCCATCTGCCTCATAACCGCGGGCACGGCTTTCAAAGATAATACCTGCAGGGTGTCCCAACTTAGCCCATTATAAGCTCTCACGGTCAATGAAGGATATTCCTTCTACCGAAGACCCGATCAGTCTCGAATCCCGGACTACAAGACATTTCGACAATGGTAAAACAAGACCAGCAAAGCCGCCCGAATGTGCCGACAAATCCCGATAGGAGCTGCACATATCTCGCTCGTGGCACACCGGATGAGCAGTCCATACAACTAAAACCAGACCTCAAGTTTCCTTGAGGGGCGCTAAAGCGCTCTAGTTTGGGCCAACACTCGAGGAGCATTGGCCCGGGGTTAATAAAGATGACCCTCGGGCTCGCGAAACCCGGGGAAAAGGCTTAGGTGGCAAATGGTAAAACCAAAGTTGGGCCTTGCTGGAGGAGTCTTATTCAAAGCGAACTGTCAAGGGGTCCCATAAATCACCCAACCGTAAGGAACGCTAAATCAAGGAACATAACACCGGTATGACGGAAACTAGGGCGGCAAGAGTGGAACAAAACACCGTGCATAAGGCCGAGTCTTCCACCCTTTACCAAGTATATAGATGCATTAATTAAACAATAGATATTGTGATATCCCAACAAGTAAACATGTTCCAACAAGGAACAACATCTCCATGTTCCAACAAGGAACAAACTTCATCTTCACCTGCAACTAGCAACGCTATAAGAGGGGCTGAGCAAAGCGGTAACATAGCCAATCAACGGTTTGCTAGGAAAGGATGGTTAGGGCTTGACATGGCAATATGGGAGGCATGATAAGCAAGTGATAGGCATCGTAGCATAGGCATAGCAAAAGAGCGAGCATCTAGCAAGCAAAGATAGAAGTGATTTCGAGGGTATGGTCATCTTGCTCAAAGTTCTCGAGTTGTCAAAGCTTGATCCTCGTAAGCGTTCTCAACAGGTTCCTCGCTCACGCACTCGCCTCCGGCTCTACCCAAAGCAAGAACACAAACAATGGAACCACAATAAATCACGGTGCAATGCACAAACAACATGATGCAATACATGGCATGATATGCGAGATGTGAGATGCAATGCATATCGCGTGCTCGGAAGGAAAATGATGAACAAAGCATCAACTTGGCAAACCAAGTATGCCGCTGAAAGGTGAGATGATTTCGGTTGAAATCGATATAAAGATCACCGAATCGGATGCACGGTTTGCAAATGACAAGCAAAACAAGAATGACACAAATCTGCCATTAACAAAGATGATACCACATAGCAAGCAACAAGAAATTAAGCTCTGCACCCAAACGTACCAACAAATCATATGACAGTGATCTACTCAAGATGCTTGACAAAAGATGAACACTGATCTACGGCCAATAAACACCATAACAGGTCCAAACAAGCATGGCAAAAGTGCAAAATATATTAGCTTCACAGAGTTAGTGAAAATACTGAACATGGCAGAATCAGCATCAGGAAGCAATGTTCAGAGCAAGCAAACAACATGCTACAGGAACTTATAATAGCAAAACAAGGCATGTCATGAATCTACTCAAAGCATAGAACAAAAGTCCCTTGCTGACGATGAGCCAAAAAGGATAAGAAGATATGATGGCACCCACGTAAATATAGCAAGTTTTGTTAACAGATTCAGCAAACAGGGCATGACATTGACAGAATTATGTAGGCTTCTTCGCGAGCTCAATGCACTCACTACAGAGCATTACATGATAAACTAAGCATACATCCATCAAGAATACATGGCATAGAAGCTATACATGGCAAGAACAACATCATAGCATACACGGATCAACTACAACAACCTTGGCAAAATTGAATAACATGTAAACAACCTGCCAGGAAACATTTTATAGCAAAAGTAGAGCTCGATTGACTCAAGCTATGGCACTCCATAATTGCAAACAAGGGCATGGATGGATAGAGAATAACCATATGTTCAAAACATCCTTACTGAAGTATCTCAAAATATGCATGGATCTCTCGGTAGCGTCAAGTTTACATGGCATAAAAATATCAAGAAAACAGGGCTGAAATCAGCAACATCATGAAGCCTAGTTTGCATGCTTGTGCTAGTCACCACAGAGATCACAAAAATACATGGCATACACCCCTGTAAAGATGGCATGGCATATTACAAAACACATGTAGGACTCAAGTTCATAGGATGCACACATCAATCATGGCAAAAATGACAAAAGTGCATGTTCTGATAAGAATCTGAAACTAACATCACATAGCCCTCTTCTAACAGCATTTCGGGCATCAAGATGAGCTCAAATGAAAATGATGCAATGAGATGAAATGATGTACTCATCGAGACAAACAAAACGGAGCCACGAGTACAGAGTTATGGTGCTATGAACATGCAACAAAATATCTGCAGGAAAAAGACTTAGAGGTTTTCGGAGGTCAACCTTCACCGATCTAGGGTTCGTTGGATCGAGCGCATGAACCGAGGCAAGGCCGGGCTCGCCGGACTTGGTGCCGGAGGAGGAGGGAGGAGAGGCCGGGGCGGCCGGATCTGGCCGGATCCAGCGCCGGCGGCGCGGGCGGAGGCGGGGCTGGGCGGCCGGACTCGGCGACGGACGGAGGCGGGCGGCGACATGGAGGCGCGGGCGGAGGCGGGCGGAGTGGAGGCGGCCGCGATGCGGCTCGGCGGCGGAGGAGCCTTGGCGGCGCTGGGCAAGCGAGGACGGGGCGCGGGGCGCCGGGCAGGGCGGGGCTCCGCAGGGCTGGCCGGGCGGCGCAAGGCGATGTGGGCGCGCCCCACGTGGCGTCTGTGATTGTATGGGGCGGCGGCGGAGGTTTCGTCCGGCGGGACGGACGTGTCCGCGCGGAGGAGCGGGGCTAGGGTTTCGATCCGGAAATTTTGGAGGGGAGGCTATATTTATAGGTAGAGGGAGCTAGGAGGCTCCAAATGAGGTGCAGTTTTCGCCCACACGATCGTGATCGAACAGCGATGGACATGGAAGTGACTTAGATGGGTTATTGGGCTGTTTTGGAGGGTTTTGGGCTGCAACCCAAAAGAGGCCTTTATTGGTTATGCGGTTAACCGTTGGAGTATCAAACGAGCTCCAAATGACTCAAACTTGACAGTGGTCTACCGGTGGTGTACCAAGGCCACTTGACAAACCTCGGTCCATTCCGAGAAAGTTTAGTACCAGCTCACGAAAAATGTAAAAGGGGCGCTGGGGACATAGGAGTGCCGGATTGCAAAAGCGGACAACGGGAAAATGCTCGGATGCATGAGACGAACACGTATGCAAATGAGATGCACATGATGACATGATATGAAATGCATGACATGGACAAAATGCAAAAATGAATAAAAACCCAACCACGGAGGGAATATCATATCACAATGCCGAAAATGGCAAGAGTTGGAGTTACAAATATGGAAAGTTACATCCGGGGTGTTACACCATGAGCTTGGTGGCCTCCTGTGAAGGTGCCAACAAACTCATGGCACAGATCTGACCAAGAAGAAATGGAATCCACTGGCAGGTGCATCAACCAAGACATCACATTGGGCTTCAGCGCCAGCGGAAAATAGTTGGCAAGCACCTTGTCGTCGCGAGCTCCAGCAGCCTGAATCGTGATGGTGTAGATACTGAGGAACTCGGACGGATGGGTCTTGCTAGTGTACTTCTCGCTGACGTCGGGCTTAAACATGCGGTGGGACGGCCACTGAAACTGCCGCAGCTCACGGGTAAAGGCCAGGCAACGCACCTCGTAAGGTAGGCCGCCCGAGCCCCCCGGTGCCGGGTGGTCCATAGCGGGTCCCGCCCGCTTGTCCGACTGGCGGCGCGTTTCGCCTCGATGCTCGATGGTGGTTCGAGCGTCTTCGTGAGCTCGTTCCCGATGGACCTGGCGCTGTTCGCGGAGGGTCCGCGGGTCGGATGACACTATGGAGATGTTATCATAAACGTCGTCACGATGGGCCGACGCCCGCGGTGGCCGGCGAGGAGGAGAGTGCACCGTGGCCGCAGCTCCCCCGGTCCTCCCAGCGCCAGCATGTGGTGGCTCGGTGGAGCGCCGACCCGAGGGCCCCGCCGGTCGTGGATCATCTTTGTTGGCGACGGTGGCGAGGCTCCGGATGGTGGCCCTCCACTCGTCGAGCTTCTCCGCAGCAGGAGGGAAGTCGAGGAGAAGCTGCGCGCGCGCCAAAGCTTCCGCTAGCGTGGGCGGCAGCGACAGTTGCGTGGATCGCGGCACGCTTCGACTTCTAACTACTTTAGAAGGAGCTCCGTTACCACCCAGCAGTTGCGTGCCATTTTTGCCAGCGCTTCGGCGAGCGTGTTGAACCCTTCATCTTGCGGATGACGCACATGGCTCTTCCCACGGTGGTGCCAAGGGTCACCAACGTGGTGACGCTGCTCAGCGCGCACACCATGGGAAGAACGCATGGTGGTCGCCGGTGTGGGCGTCTTGGAGGTCGATGCGCCGCCCGGAGGTGGCACAACGACACCCCTGGAGGGCCCTGCGCTGCTTGCGGGGGGGCCCAGCTCCGTCTTTGGATCTGACGACATGCGGACGGTCGTCTAGCGCGCGAACAATGCCGCCGCCAGTTCAGACTGCTCGGGCGATCTTTGGTGCTCGCGACCTCGGCCGGTCCTGTCTGCGACCGTCCATCGCTTTCGTCGCACTGCACGCACGGGCCATTCGACTCCCAACGAGCCGATCGCCGTGGCCTTCTTCTTCTTAGGAGCCATGGCGACGAAGAACTGCTAGGCTAACTACTAGACCAGATTCTCACAATTGTGCCCCCTACCTGGCGTGCCAAAGATGTCGGGGGAAACGACACCTATGGGATCACAAGAACCCCTACTACGGTTGCCGGGGCGCAGGGTTGCAACAAGAGTAGGATCAGTAGCCAGCACGAGGAGCGTTTACCCAGGTTCGGGCCGCAAGGATGCGTAAAACCCTAGTCCTGCTTTGGTGGGTGTATTTCAGAGAGTTCTTGAGCTCTCGAACTAGCTGTGGTGAGTGCGTGGTTCGAAAGAGCCGAATCCTTCTCCAGTATGCCATGGGCCTCCTTTTATAGTCGAAAGGGGCTGTACAAAGGCACACAAGAGGTGGAAAGGCGACAAAGGTCCTCGAGCTTATCGTCAGATTATAGGACAAGACGCATTTAATGCGTAGCTTAGGTGTCCCCCTGCTTTATCGGGGACGGGGGCGAGGCCCGTCCAGTCCGTCGCCGCTCCTCCTTGCTTCGACACGCACATTGGCCAGCGATGCGTGCGGTGCCATGGTGGTGGAGCCTTCACGAAGATCTGCATGGCGCCATGCAGGTGCTCGATGAGTTGGCCTGGGGGCTGCATGTTGCCACGCAGGTGCCCACCCAGCTGGTTGGGCTGGCAGCTACATGTGAATGGCGGTGGAAGCTTGGTTGGCGTGGGCCTGGCAGTGGCCCTGCTGGCGTCCTTGGTGAGGGCCTTGCCGGGTGGCCCGGCAAGGGTCTTGCCGTATTGTCGTCCCGCAAGGGCCTTGCCGGGTGCAGTGGCCTTCCTCGGCAAGGATCTTGCCGAGGATCGTCGTCTTCTAATCCTCATCTGATCTTGAATATGTCTTCACAAAGATTTGCATGCCACCACATAGGTGCCTTCCCGAGCCCTGGCTCCACGTGGATGATGAGCTGCTACAGCTAGTGGTGCGACAGACTCGTCTAACTGTGTCCGCGGTCTAGACGACCGATCATTTATTCTAGTTGGAGAGGTCGTTCAGTGGTCGGCTTCTAGAGCCACCACATATTCTTCCGCACGTAAGGAACGCCCTGTGTTTCTGCTAACTGTGATGATGCCACGTGGACCGGGCATCTTAAGATTAAGATAAGCATAATGGGGTACTACATTAAAACGAGCAAAGGCCGTTCTTCCGAGTAGTGCGTGATAGCCGCTTTGGAATGGAGCGACGTTGAAGGTTAATTCTTCGCTTCGTAAGTTGTCGGGAGAACCGAATACAACCTGTAGTACTAGAGAGCCCGTGCAGCGGGCCTCTGGGCCTGGTATTAGTCCTTTAAAGGTAGTATTGCTTTGGCTGGTTCTTGTCGGGTCTATCCCCATTTTGCGGACAGTGTCTTGATATATCAGATTAAGACTACTGCCGCCGTCCATAAGGACTCGGGTGAGATGGTATCCGTCAATTATTGCGTCTAGCACCAAGGCAGCTGATCCTCCGTGTCGGATACTAGTCGGGTGATCCCTGCGATCAAAAGTGATCAGGCAGGCTGACCAAGGGTTGAACTTGGGGGTGACGGGCTCCACGGCGTATACGTCTCGGAGTGCGCTTTTGCGCCTCCTCTTCGGTATGTGAGTTGCGTAAATCATGTTCACTGTTTTGACCTCTGGTGGGAATTTTTTCTGTCCCCCAGTGTTCGGCTGGCGAGGCTCATCCTCGTCTTCACTTGGTGTCTCCCTCCCCTTGTGTTCGGCGTTTAGCTTGCCGACCTGCTTGAAGACCCAGCATTCTCTGTTTGTGTGATTTGTAGGTTTGTCGGAGGTGCCATGAATCTGGCATAATCTGTCTAGAATCTTGTTTAGGCTGGACGGTCCATCTCTGCTGCCTTTAAATGGCTTTTTCCGTTGACCGGGTCGAGAGCCCCTGAATCCGGCGTTGACCGCCGTGTTGTCTGGGATGTCTTCATTGTTTCCACGCTTGCTTTTATTGCGTCGCGGTTTCCCGTTGCCATCCCTGACTTCGGATGTGCCTGGGTTGTTGGTGCCGCTACGGGCCAGCCAACTGTCTTCGCCCGCGCAAAAGCGGGTCATAAGGCTTGTTAGGGCTGCCATTGTCCTTTGTTTTTCTTGGCCGAGGTGTCTGGCGAGCCATTCGTCCCGGACACTGTGTTTGAAAGCCGCCAAGGCTTCGGCATCCGGGCAGTCGACGATTTGATTCCTCTTAGTGAGAAATATGTTCCAAAGCTTTCGGGCTGACTATCTGGGCTGTTGAATTATATGACTTAAATCATCTGCATCCAGAGGCCGGACATAGGTCCCTTGAAAATTAGCCCTAAAAGCATCCTCAAGCTCTTCCCAACTTCAAGTTGAGTTTTCGGGGAGGCTTTTCAACCAGTGCCGAGCTGGTCCTTTCAACTTGAGGGGAAGGTATTCGATGGCGTGGAGATCATCTCCGTGAGCCATGTGGATGTGAAGGATAAAGTCCTCAATCCATACCCTAGGGTCTGTCGTTCCGTCGTATGCCTCTATGTTGACGGGTTTGAACCCCTCTGGAAATTCATGATCCAGCACCTCATCGGTGAAGCATAGGGGGTGCACGGCACCCCTATATTTGGATGTGTCATGGCATTCTTCTGACGGTTGTAGTGTTCGGTTTTGATTCTGAGCTGTTATTCGGTCGTATAGTCGTTTGGGCGGCCATGATTCTGTGCCGGAGCGCGCTTCCTAGATCCATAGATGGACCTGGCCATGCCGGCTTTTTTGTGCAGGTCCTCACGTAAAGCGTGCGCTGACTTGTGTGCGACGTCATTAGCCGCCCTGTCGCAGCCACGGGGTGGTTGGTCCAGCTGATCGGCCGTTTTATTTTTCGGCTGAATGGGCTCTAAAGCCTCGTCGTCGAATTCAGGCAGCAGCTTGCGCTTTGATAGTTTCTTTGTGTGGCGATCGCCACCGCATTTTCTTCAAAGGTCAAGCACTTTGTTCCATCTGCTGTTGAGCGTATTCTGCGCAGCCTTAAGCCTTTGCTTCTGCTTCTTCAGGCTCCTCGTGGTGGCAATAAGCCTTCTATGGAGGTTCTCTCATTCCAAGTGCCTTTCCGGGATGATGTGTGCATCCTCGTCCGGACTGTTCGCCTCTCCGGAGACAGGTTGATGAGTTTTACACTCGGCGTCGCCGTGACCGGGCAGCGGCTCCGTACTATGTTCGTCGTCCGCTGGTTCATCCTACTCCATCGCTGGGTCCATGTGTTCGTCGTTTCCTTTGGAGTCGACCGGGGTATTATTCTTTCTTGTGCTGTTATCGCTGTTTTTGCTGAGGTGGGATTTGGAGTGGCGCCTATGTCGTCGCTTTGGTTGCTTCTCAAGGGGATTATCCTTCGCCGCATCCTTCTGTTCCTCTTCGTTGTTTTCTTTGGGTGTATCCACCATGTATATATCATATGATGAAGTGGTTGTCCAGCACCCTGTGGGCAGTGGTTCCTGTTCCTCTCCTGCATCGTCGTCCATACAGTCGATGTCTTTGGAGTTGAAATCAAGCATGTCAGTTAAATCGTCGACAGTGTCTATTAAGTGGGTGGTTGGTGGGGAACGAATTTCTTCGTCGTCCGCTTCCCACTCGAGCCGGCCATAGTTCGGCCGAGGGTCTCCTGACAAGGAGAGAAACCTTAATGAATCTAGCACGTCGCCCAAGGGCGAGTGCTGAAAAATATCCGCGGAGGTAAACTCCATGATCGGTGCCCAATCAGATTCAATAGGCTCGGACGCAAGCTATTCGGAGCCTGTGGCCGGGGACGAATCCAAGGGTTCGATGACACAGGTCCCATAGGAGGTGAAGTCAGTATTCGGCTCTATCGCCGCTGAGTGTGCGGCCTCCGTGGCGGGGTCCATCCACCCGTCCTCGGATGGCACAATCTTCTCCAGATTGAGGGCCGGAGTAGCCGCAGGTGTGATCTCCCGAACACCGTCCGACGGCAGAGCTAACTCATGCTCGTCGTGACTCTGCAGCGCACCTGACATGGGCTCGAATCCGTCGAAGATCAAGTCTCCGCGGATGTCGGCAGTATAGTTCAAGCTTCCCAACCTGACCTGATGGCCAGGGGCGTAGCTATCGATCTGCTCCAGATGGCCAAGCGAGTTGGCCGCAGACGATGAAGTCGCCAATCACGAAGATCTGCCCGGGAGAAAACCTCACTCTGGATCACATCGCTGTCGATGATCGGAAGGAGCCATCAAGCCTTTTACCGTGATTGCACGATTGGAACTCTCAATGAAAGCACCAATGTTGGTGTCAAACCGCGGATCTCGGTAGGGGGTCCCGAACCGCGCCTCTCGGCTAATGGTACCAGGAGGCGGTGGACACAATGTTTACCTGTGTTGGGACCTCTCGATGGAGGTAATACCTACTTCCTCGCTTGATTGATCTTGATGATATGAGTATTACAAGAGTTGATCTACCACAAGATCGTAGAGGCTAAACCCTAGAAGCTAGCCTATGATTATGATTGTTGTTGTCCTACGGACTAAACCCTCCGGTTTATATAAACACCGGAGGGGGCTAGAGTTAAACAGAGTCGGTTACAAATAAGGAGAACTACATATCCGAATCGCCAAGCTTGCCTTCCACGCAAAGGAGTGTCCCACCCGAAAACGGGACGAAGTCTTCAATCTTGTACCTTCATAGTCCAACAGTCCGGCCAAAGTATATAGTCTGGCTGTTCGAGGACCCCCTAATCTGGGACTCCCTCAATGGGTGCCCGGACACACCTCCTCCAGCCCTGCCATGCAAGCCACGTGTCAGGGTGGGGTTGTACACGCCCCGAGGGCTCCACTCAGAGGGAGCCCCCACCCACGCACCAGTGGAAGCACCAAGCACCACGCTGGCAATCGACACGGTCGAGGAGCGGCTATGCGCGTGCAAATGCAGAAGCGCCACGCTCCACGCTCCACGCTGGTGATAAACAACTAGGGGCGGCCTCCTGGCCGCATTAACCTCAGGGAGCTGCCAGGCTCGGTGTTCAGCCTCATCGCAACATTTTCCCTTTGGGGGAGCCACGCGAGGGGGCTGGGCACGGGGGCTACGCTCAGGTCACGCCTAGCGAACTTCACCCTGCCAGGTCCCTCGGACATGGTCGTCGCGTGCCCCTACCGAGCGGGACCTTGGTGAGGAGAGGTATGGAGGTATGTTCGTACGTCAAGGGGGACTCCTGAGCATCACGCCTCAGGAGCCTAACTGGTCACGTAGCCCCTCGCCCCTTGGTATCATCCTGGTGATCCGGACGACCCAAAGACGGCTGAGGTATGCGCGGGGCCGGGCCCTGCCGACGCAGAACACTAAGGTCTACTCTCGCATCTCCTTCCCGAGGGCTGTTTGTACGTCAAGGGGGACTCCTGAGCATCACGACTCAGGAGCCTAACGGGTCACGTAGCCCCTCACCCCTTGCTCTCGTCCTGGTGATCCGGACAACCCAACGGTGGCTGAGGTATGCGCGGGGCTGGGCCCTGCCGACGCAGAACATTAAAGCAAACGGGAAGGAAATCGCAAAATCCTAGAAAAATATTAGAAGACATGCCGTTTCTTAAAAGGTGCAGGGCACATAAGTTCTGACGCCTCGACGAGGCACGGTGCATGTTGCAGGAAATTAAATGAAGGTGAGCACCACCAGCGAGCTTCTTCTTCAGCCTTGGGCGATGCTATCGCCCGCAAGGAGCGCCCCGTCGTCGACAACATCACTGTCACCCATACCGTCGCCCTAGGCTGTAGGCTCAACAGCACCATCAGCTATGGGCGCGGGGTCGATGGCGAGGAACTTCCGAAGTAGGGCCTCCACCTGGTCCTTCACGGCTTCGGCAGCAGCGGTGCAGTGCTCCGGGTCCACAGGCTCATCGGAGGCTTCGGGACCTCAGCAGGTGAGCTGAGGACGGGCGCCTCCGGAGCCGGCTTGGCTACGAAGATTGCCTTCTCCTGAGGTCGGGCCACCGAGGCTCGCGAGAATGACCCAGCCGCAGGAGCATGCAGGACATCACCATCCTTCTCTGCCAGGGATGGCGCGGCCGCCGCA
>JAHIAM010003578.1:0-33432 GCA_021605205.1 Aegilops longissima | reverse complement strand
TCCTCGCTATATTGGTCCTTCCACTATTCTCGAGAGGTGTGGAAAAGTGGCATACCAACTAGAGCTGTCGTCGAACCTTTCTCGGGTTCACGATGTGTTCCACGATGTCTCCACTCCGCCGCTTCAAGGACCCAATCCGATCGGTGGATCATGAAGTGCTTGAATTGCAACAAGACCTCTCCTATAAAGAGTTTCCGGTCTGCATTCTCGACCAAGATGAGCGCGCTGCGTCGGAAGGCGATCAAGTTCCTCAGGTCGATGGTTGCATCACTCGAAGGCGAAGCCACTTGGGAGCGAGGATCACTGCGTGATGAATACCCGAACTTTTCCTTCTACCTCCCAAATCTGGGGACGAGATTTCTTGTAATGGAGGAGAATTGTAGCAGAATAATTATGCTTGAGTAATCTCATGCTAATGGTGCCACGTCACCACTTTTCTTTATTGCTAATCTTCGCTTGGTCCAAATCGCAACTCAAAATCAAAACTGAGTTTAAAGTCAAAATTCAAATTTTGTCAAACACCTAACTAAAATGTCCAAGTTGTTACAATTAATCATTTGGTAATATTGGTGGAGAAACCAAAATTTATAGGATGTTTAGATGCTCTAAATTCAATAAAAGCAAAATGGAATAAACTAAATAAAGAAATAAAATAAAGGGCCACAACCCCACTGCCCATCGGGCCTCGGCCAACAGCCCAACCAGTGGCCGGCTGACCCGCCCCCTCCTCCCTTAACCCCCTACCGTGGGAACCCTAGCCCACCGACCACGATCCACTTCTCCAGATCCCCCCTCTCTCTCTCTCATGGTTCCCTCCCGCCCGATCTGGATCGGAGGCGCCAGTCCTTCGCTCCGACTGCTTCTGCGGCGCGTCCGCCGCCACCTACGCCCAGAGCCGCCCCGTTGCACCGTCACCGTGTCGTCCCCACCTCTCCCTCGCTACTTCCTCCCAGGCTGGGCGTCGTCTCCTCGTCGTCCCGTCGCCCAGCCATGCGCCGTCGCGACTACGGCCCTCCACGAGCAGCGTTTGCACCACTCTGAGGGCTGGTGAGCCCCTCGTCGATCCCCTCCTCCTTGGCGTGGATCCGTCACTTTTGGCGTACGTCGTCACCATGGCGAGCTCATTGGAGCTGCGCTCACTCATCATCCTTACGCCCATGGGCGCGCTCCGTCTTCTTCGCAGCCTTGCCCGCTCATCGCCCTGCCTTCCCGATTCTTTGGCCCTTTTAGCGCCCAGCTTGTCTACCCTTTGTGGTGCACATGTGGCGGTGCGCCTCTCCGTGTCACAACCCAGCGCCCACACCACCCGCTTCTGGTGGCTCCACGATCCGGCGCCCACTCCTGCTATGGCTTTGTGTGCCCTTGCTGCCGTGGGACCAGCCCCAAAACGTTTAAGAAAAATAAATGAAATGAAAATGTAAAAAAACAGGATAAAAATAGTTAAATTAATTAACCAATTAATGAGGTTAATTAACATGTTAACTACTTAGTTAGTTTAAACTAATCCTAGTAGTTAAATAGGCAGGCAATGACAATGGGGCCCCGCCTGTCATATTTGACTAGTCAACAGTCAACCCAATTGACTGCTGACTAGGGCTGATGACTATGGTCAAGCTGGTCGATGGACCCACACATAAGCGCATGTACATAGTCTTTGGGTACATACGTGTACCCATAGCTTTATCTAATTAATTTAAGTATTTTATAATTTGAGAAATTGTTTAAAACTTTGGAAAATCATAGAAAAATATCCGTAGCTCGGATGAAAAAGTTTTCTACATGAAAGTTGCTCGAGCGACAAGAAGAATCCGAATATGCGATCCGTTAAATCGCATCATGCCCTAACTAACTGAACATGCACGCCCCCTCCGTTTCATCATAAAGAAAATGCCAAACTTGGGAAGACATTCCCGGATGTTTTCCCCTTCACATGTCGCGTATGCGTTGCGTTAAGACACGCCTAAGCTGCTTATTGCATGCCATGCATCTGTTTGCTCTGTATTTACTGTTTCTCCCCCCTCTTCTCTCCGATAGACCCGAGACCGTCTTGATGTCCCTGTGATGCGACTCGTCGACAGCGACCCCTTCTTCCCTTCGGTAGACTTCGGGCCAAGCCCCACCCACCTTTGATCATCCCGATATCGCCCATTCCATTCTCTCATGCTTGCATTAGATTTTGCTGTTGTTATTGATTGCTCTATTCTAATGCATAGCCTGCTTTTGTACTATTTGTTGTACCTTACCTACTTATCCTAAAGCTGCTTAGTATAGGTTGGTTAGTGATCCATCGATGACCCCACTTGTCCTTGTTACCCTGCTTCATCATCGACGACTCGATCAAGCGTGACCGGCGACGAGCCCGACACCTCACATCACATCATGCCCCTTTTGTTGCTCGACTCTCTGAGCTACTATCAGTGTCGAGGTGATCCCTCATAACCTCCTGATGATAACTCTTTAGTGTAGCTATTCGATTCGTAGTCATCGAGGGTGATTTCCTCTTTCACCATTCCGTGCGGCTCTGTAGTGCAACACCTCAAGTGTGAACCTCGGGGTGGTCCCTCTTCGTTCACCTTCATGATTACATTGAGTGGAATTCACGGGGTGATTCCTCGGGTTTTCCCTTGATGTCTGGACACGTTTACCTTGACTTTACTTGAGACATTGGTGAAAGTCGGGTGGGCCGGAGAGCACCGCCAGGATGGCTCTGAGAGCGCGGCCGAGCGGCGAAAGCGCCAGCAGTGGGTTGTGCTAGCCCTTGCCCTATTTCCTCGAGGCAGGCGGCGGGGTCACATTATCGTGAGTCTCTGCTTTCGTCTCCATAAAGCTAATAATACACTATGGTTTGGGTATTTGTTACGAGTTGGCCTTTGGCCTTTCGCACTAACCACCATGCGAGAATAGTTATGGGCCTCGGCGTCATAGTATCGGCGAAGCTTTGTCGGACGTCGGCTCGGCATTGTGGCGGGCGGATCGCGCCATGCGAGCGAGAGGTGGTGCTAGTATCCTTGCACACAATGACTTCGAGTCAGCAGGCGATGGGCCCGAGACCACGGGTGCTTAGTATGTAGACCGGCGAGGACCTCTGTTGAGCCGGGTAGGGCTACGACGTGTTGATCTTCCGAGGCGGGCATTGACCCCAGAAAAGTGTGTCGGCGGAGTAATCAGCGTGTTGGAAGCGTTGTGCACCCTGCAGAGAGAGATTATCTATTAATAGTCGTGTCCACGGTAATGGGCGTTCAGAATTATATATTGATCTAATACAACTAGAAATGGATACTTAAGTTATGTGGCTCAGGGATTGCTTTCTGAAGAAGTCGAGGAAGGATCTCTGGGCATTATTGCTACAACATGCTTGATAATTAAACTTCTATTCTTTACTCTTCTTTATCTGCAAAGATGCTTGTAGCTGCTTGAAGATGCTAGTCTTGATAGGCTAGGCCTTTCCCTCTATTACGGCATTCGCGATTCGGTCCACGAGATCTGACCCTTCCATTTGATACCAATGCATACTTAGTATAGATCGATGCTTGCGAGTACTTTGGATGAGTACTCATGGTTTGCTTCTTCCCCTTTTCCCCTTCTTTCTTCTTTACGGTTGTTGCAACGGATGGTGGATCCACGGGCGGATGCCACGGACGGATACTACTACATGGAGGCTGCGGCGACCGAGGAGTACTTAGGAGGTCCCGGCGAAACCCTTGCCTCTTCGATCATTGATGTTTGTGCTAGCCTTCTTAAGGCATCCTTGTTTAACTTATGTACGTACTCGAGATAATGTTGCTTCCGCTGAATCTTGTGTATCGAGCTTGTTCAAGCCCTCGAGGCCCGTGGCTTGTAATATGAAGCTTGTATTGTTTTAATTTGTGTCTAGAGTTGTGTTGTGATATCTTCCCATGAGTCCACGATCTTGATCGTACACATTTGTGTCTATGATTAGTGTGCGCTTGATGGGGGTGTCACATATGACCTCCTTGCACACCACTCGGCAAAATGAGGTCGTGTGCGATCGGCGAGCACTCAAATACTGAAATCGTATAGTAGAGCTAAAAATACAATTATACAAGAGAATTGTTTCGATCATAAGTACATCCCACGATCAGGTCCCACTAAGCGATTCCGTTCGTATGTACATCCCACCATCGCTCCAAGGAAAGCGTTTCCGTTCACGGTACATCACACACAATTTTCCCCGTTAAATCATTTGTGATAGCATTGCCATTACTACGATATTAACAATTTTATCGTTTGCGTTATTGAATACATCACACACGGTCCAGTAGTAAGCGTGTGGCAAAGCACTGTCCATCGCACATAGTTTTTATGTGGTAGCGTTTGCGTAAATGGTGGCCCGAAACACAAACAGTTTTCAAGAAAAAGTCGTGTGTGATTGTTCATTGATCAACGGTTTATTCCTAGAAAGCGTATTGCATTTCTGAGTCATCGCCATACGGTATTTTTTCAATAACCGTTTGCAATAGCAAAACCAATTAGCAGGCTAATTACCCTATTATTAATAATCCATTTATTAATATAATTGACATTCATATTAAGCACATAATATATTTCATTTCCATATTAAGGAAGCAGAATTTCATAATTGAAATACATCAGTACAACATGATATAGCTTGACACTCGGCTACCCCATTACACAACTACACCAGCACCAAGATTAGCATGCAACATGTAGAACCTTTGAAATTAGCATTATAGGCGGTATATAGCAGATGCATCTCATATGGAAAACTCTGAAGCGGAAGGAGAATATTGATCTTTCATTCATGTTGAAGGTATTTGCAACTTTAGGCGATTATGCGTGGATGATTGATCATCAGTCCTCGTCCTCTTGAAATACTTCAATATTGAACCGTGGGTGTCATATGAAAACCTTCCTCGCCTCGACCATAGAGGTGGTTTGAGAGGTAATCATCGATGAACTACTTTGGAAGGCACGAAAACATGGATGTGCATAAATATCTTCTCTATATTGGAAATGGGGCAAATGAATAAAAAAGGCAAGGTATAATAGTTAGTACCATCATGTAGTTAACCGATGTCTTCTTCATTGTGCACACAATGATCTTGTTGTTTTTTGTCGCTAATTTCATTATCCTAACAATCTTTCCGAGTTTCTTGACTTGATTGATATTCATGGACAACTCATTTCTCCATATGCAAAAGGGTTGACAGTGGGTCAAAACCTCGACAGCAGGGACCTACATGTGCAAGACCAAATTGTTAAAACCTAAATATTAGAATAGTTCATGCAATTGCACAATAATGTGCTATTAGACAACGGACCATGCCGCGTGCATAACTAAACACCACAACAAATGAACCAAATGTTAGCTGGCACCACATTGCATAATATAACATACTCTAATACAAGATCAGACGATTAACCAAACCAAGCATGCTTAAAAACTTGGAAATATAGCAATTGTATTTGTTTCTCATGTATTTTGAACACCTAAATTCAATTTATTTCTCACATGGTATATAATAACAGAATGCAGCCACAATAATTGAACATCACATTGCAAAATTGAACCAAACAGTTAACTGAACACCACAACAAATGAACCAAACATTAACTGAGCACCACATTGCACAATATAACACACTCCTGATAGAAGATCGGACAGTTAACCAAACCAAGCATGTTTAACAACTTGGAAATATAGCAATTGTATTTGTTTCTCATGTATTTAGTACAGCCAAATTCGATTTATTTCTCACATGGTATACAATAACAGAATGCACCCACAACAATTGAACATCACATTGCAGAAGTGAACTAAACAGTTAACTAAACACCACAACAAATGAACCAAGCGTTAACTAAGCACCACATGCAAAAATTATTCTCTTTACGGTCTTATGTGGAACTTGTTTTGCAGAGCCGGACACTATCCTGGTGTTCAAACTTCTATGAAGTATTCGGAGGAGGAACCCGCCTTGCAATGCCGAAGACAATATCGGCGCGGACTTCGTCGTCATTGAAGCCTGGTTGGAGGCCTCTTGAGGAGTCGGGACTAGGGGGTGTCTGGATAGCGGGACTATCGACACGGCGGACTCCAAGACTATGAAGATACAAGATTGAAGACTTAGTCCGTGTCAGGATGGGACTTTCCTTGGCGTGGAAGGCAAGCTTAGCGTCTGGATATGTAGATCTCCTACCATTGTAACCCGACTACGTGTAACCCTAACCTATCCGGTGTCTATATAAACCGGAGGTTTTAGTCCGTGAGGGCGAACAACAATCATACCATAGGCTAGCTTCTAGAGTTTAGCCTCCTTGATCTCGTGGTAGATCTACTCTTGTACTACCCATATCATCAATATTAATCAAGCGGGGAGTAAGGTATTACCTCCATCGAGAGGGCCGAACACTGGTAAAAACATCGTGTCCCTTGTCTCATGTTACCATCCGCCTAGGCCTTGCGGTTGGGACCCCTACCGAGATCCGCGGTTTGACACCAACAAAGCCCTTCTAGGGAGTGGGTGGTGGAGCTGCCCACTCTGGGGCAGATCCAACTCTGTCACCTTGGCTGTTGGTGTACAAAAGAGAACCTTTTGTGCCTTTACCTATGCAGGCAGTCGGGAGCCATGCCCACAGTCACTGCAAGCGAGCAGGGAGGTGAGCCAAGGTAAGACAATTCCAAGATAATCGAAACAGCAAGGCCGAGACCACAAGGAGCAAAGGGGCCAAGTAGGCTCCCCAGCAAGACCCTTCTGGGGCAGCTTGCCTGTGAGCCAGCGAGCCACCCTTGAGCCCATGGTCCCCAGCGCCATCATCCCACGTGGGGCAGGGGCTCGGGAAACACCTACTGGTGGTAGCATCTGATCTTTGTGAAGACATATTCAAGATCGGATGAGGATTAGAAAGCGGCGATCCTCGACAAGATCCTTAGAGGAAGGCCACGAGCCCGGCAAGGCCCTTGCGGGGTGCCAGCGAGCCATGGCAATACCCTTGCCGGACCACCGGCAAAGGCCCTCACTGGGGCGCCCGGCAGGGCCCACCACGAGGCCAGCCAGCAAGCTTCCACCGCCGTTCACATGCGGCTGCCAGGCCCAACCAGGCTGGGCGAGGCACCTGCGTGGCAACATACAGCCCAGGCCAACTAATCGGCGCTGCGTGGCGGCATGCGAGATCTTCGTGAAGGCTCCACCACGCGCCACCTCGGCACTTGCCTGCCTACATGGCGCCCGCATGCATCCTTGGCAAAGGCGCGTGTCGAAGCAAGGAGGCGGCAATGGGCGGGGCAGGCCGCCCGTCCCGATAAAGCAGGGGACACCTAAGCTACGCGTTAAATCGTCTTGTCACCATGTCTGACGATAAGCTCAGGGCACTATCGCCTTTCCACCTCCTGTGCCTTTGTGGCAGCCCTTTCGACTATAAAAGAGCCCATGGCATCTTGGAGAGGATTCAACTCTTTGAACCACACACTCACCACAGCTAGTTCGAAAGCTCAAGAACTCTCTGAAATACACCCACCAAAAGCAGGACTAGGGTTTTACACATCTCGCGGCCCGAACACAGGTAAGCGCTCCTCGTCTTTGACTCTTGATCCTACTCTTCTTGCAACCCTAGCGCCCGGCAAGCTGTGGTAGGGATTCTTGTGATCCCATAGGTGTCTTTCCCCGAGCATCTTTGGCGCGCCCGGTAGAGGCGCAATTGTGAGAATCTGGCCTAGTAGCTAACGGCGGTTCTTCGCCGCCCTTGGCTCCACGAGAAGAATGCGGCCCGAAGGAGCAGCGCCCGACAGCGACAACGAGCTAAGTCATTGAGCTTTGAGTTATTTCCTCCTATATATAATCGTCCTCGAATTTTGCCTATGTGAGACTTGCATAAAGGGCCCTCCACAATTAGCAATGCCCTTGTTCTATTTAGTCCGCTCAGCGGCTCAAGCGGCGTCGAGAGTGTGCGAGGTAGTATTCCTTTTGTAGCAGCGCTCTTGATTGACTCGAGTCAAGCTCGACGAGTTGATGCGGCGCACTAAAGCGGCAGGTGGTTTGCCGGCAGCAAGCACCCCGGCGAGCCAATGGGGATCCGTCCCAGGTCGCCGCCACAGGTTCTGGCGCCGGCAAACCTACCGAATAGCGTGGGGTGGACATACAAGGAAAGTCGAGCAGGAAAATAACATGCATGATCTGAAAGTGTTGCGGTGTTATATTACATCGGTGTTGCTACTGGTTCTAACTAGAGATAGTGATTGTCTTGGTTATGAACCTACAGCGGTGATAAGGAGCAGGGTGCCTAATCCCGGCGGCCCTCCACCCTCTGAATCTCGCCGACTTCGGTGATGATGGGCAATCACGCTCTACGGCGGCGTGGGTCGATACCCTCCGGCAAGCTCTCGGTAGCGGCGTCGAAGTCGAGTCGAGGTACCAATCGCCACCTTGGTGATAACCTTGGTCATGGCAACTGGCAAAGCCTCCGGGACTCGTCGGCCAGTGAGGCCTCCCGGTTGGCGTGAAGCCGCTCGAGGCCCAGCGACCTTCTCAAAAGAACATGGTCGAGGCTACAATAGGCGCTCACGCTCCGATCCGGGACATACCTCACGTCCGGCATCCCATGATGGCCAGCTCTTGTGGCGGCCTGGTTAGCGGCAGTGGCGAGGCGTCGAGCCAGCGATTCTCGCCCTCACGTGATCCGCCAAGTTGAGGCCCTCGTTCTTCCATAACGCTTCTCGGCCTCCAGCTCCTTGGCCGGGGTCCCCTCTCGGGTTTGGCCTCGACAACACCTTCTCGAGACCCTCAACTTCAGCTTGAGGTCTTTGATGGATTTGTTGGCCTCGGAGAGCTCCCGGCCTTGCGGCGACCCGCGCCTGCGCCTCACAGCCGAGAGCGCTGTTAAGCGTGTCCTTCTCACAGGGACAGCTCCGGGGCCTGCTCCTTCAACCCGTCGCGCTCCGCCTCCGGCTCCTCCACCTTGCCGAGGCGTGAACACAGGCACGGGCATTGAGTGCCTCTTTGTGCCTCTGCTCGGCTCAGCTCGGTCCATTGCAAGACAAGCTTCTCACCTCTGCATCCTTGCCGCGAAGCATGGCGGCAAGCTTCTCCTCGCATGCAGTGAGGTCCTCCTCCTGGGAGTTCAGCGCGGCCTGGTTACAGGTCGGGCGCCTTGGCGCCGGCCAAGTTCCTCACCGTCTCTTGAGCTTTCTCGGCGTCGGCGCTTCATGGTGAGCTCCACTTGGCAGCCAGCTTCCTGAGCAGCCTTGAGCTCCTTGTGAGCCTCATGAGAACCAGTCCTACGTCTGGCAACACGCTTACGCCACGAGTGCGCATCCACCTTCTCCACCACCCCGTCTGGACTTAGCCTTGTCGAGGCAGGTGCAGTGGGCGCTGGAAACTTCCGGAAGCTGGCGCCCATGGCGTGGAGGAGCCGCTCTTCCTGCGAACCGTCGCCACCAACGATCGGCTCGTCGACGATTTCAAGCCCGGCAGCGGCAAGGTGTCCTGGTGCTCGACGCGCCTGGAAGGTGGACGAACAAGTCGTCGCTCACCCTCAGGTACTTTCCGGAGCCAGAAGCAGCACAAGAGGAAGGATGGTCATTAGCCACCTCCTCCTCCTCCTCGGCAGCGGCCTCGCCAGCCTCTCCGGTAGGCCCCTTGGCGGTGTCCTTGGCAGCGCCCTTGGCGGCCTCCTCGGCGGCGATCTTCTTGGCGTCCGCCTCGGCGGCCTTGGCAACGTCCTCGATGAGGCGTCCACGTCCCTGGGTTCACGAGGAGGAATCGGGCCCCGAAGAGGTGAAACAAGCCGGGACCAAGAAGCGAAGAAAAAAGCGAGGACGAGCGGCGAGCGACTTACCTATATTACGAGTGCAAGTGGAAATGGAAGTCCCCTACCCGCCAACATTTGGCGTCGAGGCAAAAGCAGCCGGCGCCAAGTTCTCCTCCTCCTCCTCCATGTCGTGGGCTCGGTGCTTGGCGCCCTTGCAGGGGCATGCCGAGGCGGCGTGTTGGGAGTAGCCCTCTGTGGCTCCTCCTGCTGCTCTCCTCCTCCTGCACACTGGCAAGGTCAGCACCAAAGTGTCGTGCCCCTGACACATGTCGACGGGGGAAGAGTGATGAACTTACGTTGGGGGCTATGACGGGGGCTGCTGTCCGGGCTGCTCAACACCACCAGTGGCGCCCTCGAAGTACCAAGTGGGGGCTAGCCACCCGTCGAGACCTTGGCCCTCTTCACTCTCTGGGCCAGCGTCTCCACGTCCTACAAAGGCGAAGACAAGTCAAGGCAGAGCAACACAGATTGAGGCGAGAGATAGACGAAATGGAACGAGAATACTTACTTGTCATCGCCTCTCCTCCTCTATTTTCCTCTTCCTCCTGGTGAGGATCCATAATCAAAGTAACCTCCGTATCAACATCCGGCGGAGGGGGAAGGAGCTGGTGTCTGACACCTTGAAGGGTGGTGTCTTCTTCTTCACCCTGACCTTCGTCGGCTTCTTTGTCGCCCATGGCCCTCGTGTGGCACCGGACCCCTCAAGGTCATGCGACCGGCGCAGCCTGCCGGGCAGACAGGCTCACGGAACAGCCCGCCGCAGGTTTCGCCCTCTCCTTGTGGCGGCGTCGGGCCGGCGGTCTCGGCCTCCTCCTCAGGCGACTTCATGACCACATCTTCAACGGAGAGGAGCCTCGGTGCAGCTGCTTGCTTCCCGGCGGCCGCATGCCACAGGCGAGCTCCTCCTCCTCCATGGCCGTGCGGCCTTGTCCTCCACCAACGGCGCTACCGGCCTCCTCGGCAAGCTATGCCTCCCTACGCCACGGTGGCGATGTAGTCGATTCCGCTTTGGGTGGTGTCACGGACAAGCGGCCCGCTCGGCGTCGGCGTTGATATACCCTCGTCGCGAGTATCAAGAACTGCTGCACCTCGGCGTCCTCCGGCTCCTTCCGGCTAAAGTCAGGGCCATCGCATTGCAGTCAGCATCATGGCAATGATATCGGATTGGCGGAAGTTATTGCATAGCAGGACCACCCGTCGGCGGCTTGAGCGAGAGGCCCCTTGAGGACTGGCGGCCTTCGCGGCGGCTTTTCGTGACCTTGCGGTCCGCTCGACCTCGCGTCACGGCCCATGTCAAAGCTAGAAGAGCCGCTGGCAGAAATGGGCGTGCCCCATCCGTGTGAAATTATGGTGAGGCGGGGCGAAGCGCATGATGTCGGCGGGGTTACGTGAACAGCGGTGGCCTCCCCTTGTTATGCAGCGGGCGATCCGTGGCGGATGAAGTCCGCCCGATCATCTCAAGGTGAGGCCCGGCCTCGGTGGCCGGAGGATCTGGTGGTGGCGGCCGTGAGCTTCGTCGTCGACGCCGACATCGCTCAATAAACTTACTGCGGACCGGCGCGCCCGACAAACCATGAAACGCCGGTGGGTCCTTCTCCTTGATCCAGCACCACCGGCCCGCCATTCTACCCACCTCTCCTTCATGGCGCCCTCGGGATCGCTCCCTTGGATCTTGAGACCAGGCGATGCAGCTGGAGATGGCACCCCTGGTTGGATCAGGGAAGTAGTGGCGAAGCGCCGTGTTGGGGTGCACCCAGCGAAGCCCTCGCGAAGATCTTGAAAAGGGCCATGCTGCATACCGCATTCGGAGTAAAATCCAGGAGGTGGAAGCCAAAGGTATGCATGGCGTTGCTTGAAGAAATCGAGAGAAGGGAGGGCCGAGCCAGGGAAAAATAATTGAGAAAGAAGGGTGCGATTTGGGGCAGCCTCGGCGCGATCGGCGGGGATGCGCGTGGTTGGATGCCCGAATTCCCCCCCTCCCGTCTTCACTCCCCACGGGGGCTGAAGGAGTCGAGCTTCGAACATCAATTGTCGAGGGAAGAAGGCGACTGCGTCATTGCACCTTGATGCACTCTGGCAGCTCCATGGCTCAGCGTCCTTAGCCACTCCCTTGCCCTTGGTGGATTTGGCACCATGGCGGTGGGGAGGCGAGCAGAGGGGTGCGGAGGCGCCAGCGGCGGCGGAACAAATCTTGGAGAAGAAGAGGAAGGCAGGCGGAGGTTTCCGAGATTGGGGTTGCGCGAAGGGTAAAAGGAACAGTGCGCTCGCGGTTATCCCTTTTTATGGGGAAGCCGCGTGTCAAGCTGCCCATTAACTGCGATGTGATGCATGCGTGCAGGAACCGCCCCACGCATGCCGCCCACGTCACGCACACCCCTCCACGCCCGTGCAGCCTTGGCCTGAGTGCGTGGGAAGCAAAGCGAAGAAGTTTTACCACGGTAAAAACCGCCCGCTGCTTTCGCGCACCGTTTTGGGCTGGCCCAACAGCGTGTCGGCTTATGTGGCCTAGGCCCAAGGGCTCTGTCGATTGTACAAAAAGAGACGCGCTTTGTACCCCTACACCGCCCAGGCGGTCGGGCCGCCCACGGTCACTGCAGAACATGGGAGGTGAGCCAAGGTAGGCCCGAAGCCCAAGATAATCGAACAGCATGAGGCCGAGACCACAAGGCGGAGGGACAAAGCAGGCTCCCCGGCAAGACCCTTGCAGTGCAGCCTCTGCAGCCTCGGCAAGACCCTTCTTTGAGGCAGCTCGCCCACACAAATAGAAGCGAGCCACCCTTGAGCCCACGGTCTAGCGCCATCATCCCACGTGGGGCGGGGCTCGGGAAGGCACCTCTGTGGTGGCATGCGAGATCTTTGTGAAGACATATTCAAGATCGGATGAGGATTAGAAGGCGATGATCTCGACAAGATCCTTCTGTGGAAGGCCACCATACCCTGGCAAGGCCCTTGCGGGGATGTGTAGCATACGGCAAGACCCTTGCCGGGCCACATAGCAACACCCTTGTCCGAGCCACCGGCAAGGCCCTCCTGAGATGTCGGCGGGGCCACTGCCCCGCCAACCAAGCTTCCACCACGTTCACATGCAGTTGCCAGCCCCAACCAGGTGGCGGGCACTGCGTGGCAACTCGCAACCCAGGCCAACTCGCCGGCGCTGCGTGGCGGCATGCAGATCTTCGTGAAGGCTCCACCACGCGCCACCTCGGTTGCTGCACGCCTACATGGCGCCCGCGCATCGCTGGCCAAAGGCGTGTGTCGATGTAAGGAGGAAACGGCGGCGGGCGGCATGGGCCTCGCCCGTCCACGATAAGCGAGGGACACCTAAGCTCGCATTAATCGTCTTGTCTATGTCTGACGATAAGCTCGAGAGCCTTTATCGCCTTTCCACCTCTGTGTGCCCTTGTGGCAGCCTTTCGACTATAAAGGAGGCCCATGCCATACTGTAGAAAGTTGGCTCTTTGAACTACGCACTCACCACAGCTAGTTCAAGAAGCTCAATAACTCTCTGAAATACACCCACCAAAGCAGGACTAGGGTTTCACGCATCTCATGGCCCGAACACAGGTGGCGGCTCCTCGTCTTGCTCACGATCATGCTCTTCACCGCAACCCTGCGCCCGGCAGCCCGTGGTAAGGGATTCTTGTGATCCCATAGGTGTCGTTTCCCAAGCGACACTTGCGACAACTACCGCACCGAGCTGGTGGACTTGACATCGCCCGCATCGCCTCCCATACTACGCCATCCTCGGGTACCCAGCTCTCGCTCGGTTCATGGGCGACTCACCGACCTACAACCTCATGAAGATGCAGAGAGAAAGGGCATCCTCACCATCAAGGGGACACTAAGGAGGCGTGGCGGCACTCGAGGCTCGCCTTCAAGACCCATGACAGCAACACAGCCCTTGACGCCCCGGTACCACCGAGGCCAAGGAGTCGCGCCTACCAAGAAAAGCGGTTGTTCACCCAAGACAAAGGCGGAAACCAAGCAGGTGTCGGTCAGCGAGGGCGGCGTGTTCGAAGCCACCTTTACATAAGGAGCCGGCCTTGACCCGGGACAAGAAAAGCCTTGGTGAGGTTCTTGCGAACAACAAGGAGATATTCGGCGTGGGAGCCCAATCAGCTGGTAGGGGTCGAGGAGGTGATTCAGCATCATCTAAGGTATGCCCCAACGTACACCCGTGAAGCAGCGGCGAGACAGCGGTCCGAGAAGCGGGCCTTCATCGTCCGGGAGACCGCAAAGCTGGAAGCGGCGGGTGCCATTCAGCGAAGTTGATATCGAATGGCTGGCGAACCCCATCATGTAGTGCGAAGAAAGCGGGAAGGAGCGGATGTGCGTCGGTTTCCACCAACCTTAACAAAGCACTGCCCCCAAGATCCGTTCGCACTCCCACGCATCGACGGTTAGCCGACTCCACCGCAAATGCGACTCTTTGTGCTTCCGGATGCATTCTCGGGGTATCATCGGATCAAGATGGCGGTGGAAGATGTGGAAAGACAGCTTTCGACACCATGTGGGGTGTACTACTACACTGCATGCCCTTCGGGCTGCTGGCGATGGTAGCGACCTTTCGGTGGTGATGCACGCCATACAGGGAATCGGGAGAAACATAGAGGCCTATGTCGACAACATAGTAGTAAAGTCTCATGGCGAGAACATTGATTCAAGACTTGGAGGAGACCTTGAGCACTGCCAAGTGAACTTGAGGCTTAACTTGGGAGAAGTGCGTGTTGGCGTCCCCTCCGGCAAGCTGTTGGGATTCCTCGAATCCTGAGGAGGATGAGGCGAACCGGGAGAGATCAAGGCCATCGAGGACATGAGCCCCTACAGACCCTCAAAGATCGTTTCATCTCCAAAGCTGGGAGGCCAGCCCTTACCCTTCTTCAAGCTCATGAAGAAGAAGGTCCGTTCAAGTGGACCCAGAGAGGCCGACCAGGCCTTCAAGACCTCAAGAAATACCTTACCAGCCCTCCGTTGATGGTGGCACCCGAACCTCTCGAGCCTGGTAGTCTACCTTGCCGCCACCCGTACTCCTTGTTGTGGCGTGGTGGCGGTTCGGGAAGGCGCCAAGCCAAGGAGCCTTGCATGGCCGGAGCCAAAGTGGTGCGAGGTCGAGGGCGCAGCAAAGGCCTCGGCTGAAGAAGCCAAGCTTCGGTGAGGAAAACATCACGAAACTCACGAGGCGGTCATGTCTGGAACCCCTCCCCTCGGGGAGATGCCCCAATCTCCGCGGGACCCGAACCTCTGATTGTGCCAGCTCTCGTCCCAACACCGGTGTGCCATCGACACCGTCTTTGCTTGAGACCTTGAGCCTGCTATCCCATGCCTCGAGAAGCTCCTGCTGCGCACTCTTGGTGGCCTCACGTGAGCTGCGACACTACTTCGAGGCCCACCCCATCAAGGTCGTCTCAGCCTACCCGTTGGAGGGGTGCTCGGGAGCTAACTTTCAGGTGGAAGGGTCACAGAGTGGAACATGTTTGCAAGCATTCGATTGGAGTTCAGCACTACCGGGGTCATCAAAGGGGGCCTTCGCTGATTTTGTGGCAGAATGGACGGATGCCTCGGCGCTTGAAGAACGGCGATCCACACCAGGGAGCGGGGCTCCAGACGGTTGGGTCATGTATTTCGATGGCGCCTTCGGCGCACCGGGCCTGAGGCTGGGCGATGCTCATTTAAGCCCACTCGGGACAAGCTTTACTACACCATGCAACTCTGCTTCCAGGCCACGGCGAGAAAGGTCTCCAACAATATCGCCAGAATAAGAAGGCCTCATAGCTGGCACAGAAGGCTGCTGGCGGCTCTAGGGGTGGCGCCTTCTTGTCGAGGCGACTTCGCAACTCCTCGTCAACTTCTCCAACAAGGTATCACGAGCAAAGGGCGAGCACATGGGCGTACCTGTGGAGGTGCATAAGATGGAAGTAGTTCTCGGAGTGGAGGCTGCAGCACGTGCCCGGGGCACTAACAAAGGAAGCCGATGACATCGCGAGAAGGGCATCAAGCAGCATGCAAGAACCGGCGTCTTTGAGAGGCGGCTCTTGAGCCATCGGCTACCGCCACTTTCAAGCACGACTCAGCCTCGGGAGGAGCTCCCACAACCTCCAGCCACGGGAGCCCGGCATGTGCCCGACCTCGAGAGCTCGGCTGCTCTAAGGCGCTCGAGCCCCGGCGAATCTTTGGACCAAGGAATTCAAGGTACCTCACGCATGGGGCGTTGCGGAGAAGGAAGAAGGCGGCGAGGCGCGTGGCCCGGCAAGCTGATGCATTAGCTGTCAGTATCTAATTTTCAAACACTATTGCCCTTGTTTGGACTCTAACTTGTATGATTTGAATGGAACTAACCCGGATGGCGCTGTTTTTAGCGAGAATTGCCATGATGTTGTTTTTGTGTCGCGAGAAACAAAAGTTCTCGGAATGACACGAAACTCCACGGATATCTTAGAATAAATAATAAAAATCCTCGTCAAATATGAAGACCGGGGGCCACACCCTATCCCACAGTGGTGGGCGCCCCCTGTTAGGCGCGCCCCTACCTCGTGGGCCCCCTGGACACCTTAGGCGCCAACTCCAACACTATATATTGGCTTCGGGAGAAAAAAAAATCAGAGAGAAGAAATCATCACGTTTTCACGATATGGAGCCGCCGCCAAGCCCTAATCTCTCTCGGGAGGCTGATCTGAGTCGTTCGGGGCTCGAGAGAGAGATTACGTCGCCGTTGTCATCATCAACCATCCTCCATCACCAATTTCATGATGCTCACCGCCGTCGTGAGTAATTCCATCATAAACTTGCTGGGCGGTGATGGGTTGGATGAGATTTATCATGTGTCGAGTTAGTTTTGTTGAGGGTTTGATCCCTAGTATCCACTATGTTAACGAGATTGATGTTGCTATGACTTTGCTATGCTTAATGCTTGTCACTAGGACCGAGTGCCATGATTTCATATCTGAACCTATTATGTTTTCATGAATATGTGAGTTCTTGATCCTATCTTGCAAGTCTATAGTCACCTACTATGTGTTATGATCCGGCAACCTGAAGTGACAATAATCGGGACCACTCCGGTGATGACCATAGTTTGAGGAGTTCATGTATTCACTATGTGCTAATGCTTTATTCGGTTCTCTATTAAAGGAGGCCTTAATGTCCCTTAGTTTCCAATAGGACCTCGCTGCCCGAATTGGGTAGGACAAAGATGTCATGCAAGTTCTTTTCCATAAGCACGTGTGACTATATTGGAATACATGCCTACATTACATTGATGAATTGGAGCTAGTTACATGTCACCCTATGTTATATTTGTTAAATGACGAACCGCATCCGGCATAATTATCCATCAGCGATCCGTTGCCTGAGCTTTCCATATCTTGGTCTTAGCTTATTTACTTTTCCCTTTATTCTTGTTACAATCACTACAAAATACCAAAAACATTACTTTTTTCTGTCTTTACTTTTATTGCCGTTACCACCACTATCATATTACTTTGCTACTAAACACCTTCTGCGAGATACTAAGTTTCGGTGTGGTTGAATTGACAACTCAGCTGCTAATACTTGAGAATATTCTTTGGCTCCCCTTGTGTCAAATCAATAAATTTGGGTTGAATACTCTACCCTCGAAAATGTGCGATCCCCTATACTTGTGGGTTATCAAGACCTTTTAAAGGCGCCGTTGCCGGGAGCATAGCTCTATTCTTTGAGTCACTTGGGATTTATATCTGCTGGACACTATGAAGAATTTGAAAGGCGCTAAGACAACAATTTATCCCTCAACTACGAGGGAGGTAAGGAACGCCATCTAGCTCGCACTTGATTCACCTACATTATGAGTAAGCTAGCGACACCTAAACCTGTTTACGCTATTCGATCCGATATATGCATGTTATTGATGATGCCATACGCTATGCATGATACTTATGATGAAACTACTTCTATGCTTGATACTCTTGTGCCCTTGGTGAATTTCTAGATGAACAAATTGCTAGGGTTGGAGAGAAAGAAATTATTGAATCTGAATCGATGATGAAAGTGATGATGAAAGTATACATTATTCACGAGGTTATGTTTTTGATATGGAATCTTACGCACCTAATTTTTCTTGTAAAGATAGATATGAACTTAAGAGGCTGCTAGTCAAATGGAGTAAAGAATCTCTTAGAGGCAGAATGAAACCCGACCCACCTTTTGCTACTTCATCTATTTGTGTTCCCGATAAGGATTATGAATTTTACGTTGATCGAGATATAATTACTTTGGTGAATCTGATCCTTTTTAGGGCTATGAATCTGAAACTGTTGTGGCACATCTTACTAAGTTAAATGATATAGCATACCTGTTTACTAATGATGAGAGATCGCTACTTTTTGTTGGTGCACTAGGTAGGGGTACCCTAGTATCCCGAACTTGTGCCGGGCGGTCTGACACCCAGCAGACAAGGCTTGCGGTGACTGCCAAGGTCCTCCGTGGTTCCTTTGAAGCCATTCAAGAACAAATATTTTAGCCAAGGAGACAAGGCCCGGCAGAGGAGCTTCTGGGGAAGGTAACAAGGCACCCTAGGAGACAAGGCCCGGCAAGAGGAGCTTGCCGGGAAGGCCCGATGGCGACAAGCTTCGAGACGACAAAGGCAACAACCCTGACAAAGGCGCTTGAGAGACTACTCTTTTCCTCCGCTCCGGCACATCCACCAGCGTGTCACCATGGGACCTTTCGGTAGCGTGGCAAGAGGCTGTCTTGACGGCGGAGCCTTGATGTGGCTGGCTGACAAGATTGCCATCGTGTGGCGGTGGCGCCCCACAGCTGATCCCTGTTTGCCTTTGTTTGGCAAGCGTGAGCGGGCATTTAATGCCTTTGTCCCCTGCCGTCGGTTAGGTATGATACAACTTGTACAAGTGGCTGTACCAACCACCTCTTTTCCATTTTGCCCTTGTCTACGTTGCCACAGCGGAGACCCTTGAGCATATAAAAGGAGGCCCATGCGCAGCGTAGAGGGGGTTGAAAACTCGAAGCGAGAAAACACCAGAGCTAGGTCTCGTTAGCAGCTGGTGTGCCTTGTAGCACTCAGCGCTCCCTAGCAGAACTCAATACCTCAAAACATGCGGCGATGGGAGTATTATCTCTCGGAGAGCTCACGAGCTGGGTAAACTGCTCGTAATTAGCCGCCTCGATCTGCTCTTTAATGCGATCTCCGCCCCCGCCCGAACGAAAGGGGCTCGGTCCATGCCGGTCCCATAGGTGTTAAATGGGTCGATCGACTTCCCGACATCTTTGGCGCGCCCGGTAAGGGCGTCGAGGCTGTGTGAACCTGATCCGGCGTTCACGAGCAAGATCTTCATCATCTTCATCGACATGCCACGAAGAAGAAGGCTTGGCGTGCAACGGAGGCGTCCGTCGATCCCCACCACCGGAGCAAATGGGTGGTGGGGTGAACCGGCGGAAGAACGAGGCGCCCGGCGAGGAGCTCATGATGCTGCCAAGTCCAGGACAAGGTTCGCCTTGAACCTCGGCGTCCGTACACGCACAGCGCCCATCTCGGGGCCTTGGGACCACAGCGTCATGGTATCCACGGTACCATCGCTCGTTGGATCAAGATCGACTGAGTGGATCCGGGGCCCTCAAGACCAGCGTGCCACGACAACATCTTGTACGGCGAGGCATGGTGCGCTGGATGGGATCTGCTCCTTCTAACATAGTTAGAAGTCGAGCATATCCGCTCCTCGCGCCGTTCGCCGCTGCCACCCACCACTCCAGCGAAGCTTTGGCGAGCTCAAGCTGCTCCTAGATTACCCTCAACAGCCGACAAGGTTCGATGAATGGAGGCCACCATTCAAGTCTCATTGGCTTTGCCAGCGGCGACACTCCGCGGCAACCAAGTACATCGCTGCGGCGGCAAGGCTACCAAACACGAGCGGTGGCGGCAAAGCGGTGGGGTGCAACCACCATGCACTCTCCGCCCGAAGGCCAAGATCGCCCGACTCGGCGGATCCACCTCGGCAGCGACTCCACGCGTCATCAGATCCACGAGCTCGTCGCGAATCAGCGCCAAGTTCTTCACGAGCAACAGCAAGAAGGCGCTTCGAACCCGCCGGCGCCCGAAGAAAGCGGCGTCAATCGGACCAGCGGCTGAGGCCCTCTGTCGACATGCATGCGCCGAAGAACGAGCGACTTGCCGTCTGGGTAGGATGCCCTGCGTTCACTCGTGAGCTGCGGCAAGTCGATGGCCAGGCAGAAAAATTTCAAGCGAGGCGTGCGAGAGAAATGCAGGCGGCAAAGCGCATCTGTCGAGTTCCTCAGCATCTACACCATCACGGTGCAAGCTGTCGGGGCGAGGCGACAAGATCTGGCCAACTACTTCCCGGCGGTACTCAAGCCCAATGTCGGATCTGGCTCATGCACTTGCGGACAACTCCATATCCTCTTGGCGGATCTATGCCATCGGTTTGTCGGCGCCTTCTGAGTGACCACAAGCCCATAGCCAAGAAGCGACCTCATCTGCTTTCGCCGGAAGGAAGGAGATCCCTGCGCAAAGTACATTGAGAGATTCAGCCCGCGTCTGACACAACATTCCAGATGTCCACCTGCTTGCGGTAATTAGCGTGTTCCATCGAGCGTGCGGAACCGTAGGATCACGGGAGGAGATGGCGATGTGCAAGATCAAGGGCGTCGGTGAGCTATATGCCTGGCCGACAAGTGTGCACATCTTTGAGGAAGGAGGAGACTCCGGAGAGAATGTAGAAGCGGGAGGATCGATAGTGAGGAGGCTGCCCGGCAAAGAAGAGTCGGCGGAACAACGAGGAAAAAGAAAGGCAAAGATGTGCTAGTTGTTGAGCAGTCCGGCAGCGGAGTGGCGTAAGAAGGCCAAAGTTGGTAGCTCCGGCAAGGAGGTTGCCGTTAGCACCAACTGCCAGGCTTGTGGCGGTCGCCGACAAGCGGGGCAGCTCCAACAAGCGATCTGCAAGATCCACGCACCAGGGCCCTCGAGCTGCAAGAAGGTCGAGCAGCTTGCCGAGCAACAAAAAGGCTGAATCTGGCGCGACAAGGAGAAGGCTCGGGAAGGTCTGGGAAACTAGCAAGCGTCGGCCGAGGAGGGGAGCGCGACAAAAGCCAAGCAGCGGCAGGAGGCAGACCTCCCAGCGGCGCGACAAGGGCGAAGATGAAGGCGATGATGAAGACATGGATGATGACAAGGCCGATGAGCAGGAGTTCGAAAGCCACGAGAAGGTCTTGTGCGTTGTGGCGGTGCTTCTGCATACTTCACACGGCCAACTCAAGCGGTGGATGCGGGAAGTCAATCTGGCCAGAACCATCCGTCGAGTCACATAAGCCTGCGAAATGGTCCGACGCCTATCATCTTTGATATTGAGGACCACCCTGATCGCATCCTGCGGTCGGTGCTTACCGATGTTGGTTTCACCGACTATCCGCAACCTCAAGGTCACTAAGATGCTAGTAGGCGGCGGGGCGGCTTGAATCTAATCTCCTCGCGGTGCTCGAAGCTTGGATCCACGATGGCGAGCTCGAAGAGACCGGCACATTCAAGAATCAATCCGGAAGGAGCAAGCCAAAGGGAAAATCACGTTGCGGTGACATTTGGCGTGCGAGTTGAACTTCGGGGACTGAGAGGTCACTTTGGCGTTGTTGATTTCCCATTGCCTTATAATGGGATACTAGGCGTCCGGCACTCGCCAAATTCATGGCAGCCTCTCATTATGCATACAACATCTTTGAAGATGCGAGGCCGATAAGTGTCATCTCCGTCCCTGGTGACAAGAAGGATGCTCTTATCTGCGCCGACAAGATCTCTGGGAAGCAACAGCCGCTGCGGATCACAAGTCACTTGCGCTGAAGCTCCGGGAGAAGAAGAAGACCAAGTCCGGCAAGAGTTACGATGCCCACTCCGGCAGCGCACCTCTTGGTGCTGCGCTACGTCGAGGAGCGCACCGCAAAGCTCCACCGGCAAGTGTGAAGAAGGCGATGGCAGCTCCACGAGAGACCAAGAAGGTGTCCGCCAAGGAGGGCGGCACTGGTGGTACCTTCACCATCAGTGCCACTCTCGACCCTAAATAGGAAGGCGAGCTCGTTGCTTTCCTGCGGGCGAACGTCGACGTGTTTGCATGGCAACCATCGACATCCCGGTGTTCCCGGAAAGTAATTGAGCACCACCTTGCTATCGTCCTCATATGCGGCCCGTCAAGCGAAAAGTCGAAGCGAGCGGTGGGCGTCAAGAATTCATCGTAGAAGAAATCAAGAAGTTGGAAGCAGCAGGCCTTGTCGGAGGAGTGCTCCATCCTCGTGGTTGGCCAATCCTGTGAGTGCGCGCAAAGGCGAGCGGAAATGGAGCTTTGTATCGACTTTACCGATGTTAATAAGCTTGTCCCAAAGACCCATTTCCTTGCGGCGCATCGACCAATTATTGACTCCACGGCGGATGTGATTTGCTTTCATTTCTTGATGCATACTCAGGTACCATCAGATCTTCATGGCGAGAAGAGGATGAGGAGAAACCGCATTCATCACCCCATGTGGCACATATCTGTTTTATGCGGATGCCTTTTGGTTTAAAGAATGCTGGTTCAACATTTGCAAGAGTAGTCCATGGCGCTTTTGAGCCACAAATGCACAGAAATGTGGAAGCCTACATGGATGACATAGTGGTCAAGAGCAAGGACAAAGCGACTCTGGTTCAAGATTTAAACGAAACCTTTGCAAATCTGCGCAAGATCAACCTCAAGCTCAACCCGAGAAGTGTGTGTTTGGAGTCCCCTCCGGCAAGCTTCTCGGGTTCTTACATCATCTCGGCGGGGAATTGAAGCCAATCCGACAAGATCAAGGCCATTGAGCGATTGAAGCACCAAAGCGTCAAGGATGTCACGAAGACTTGCGGTTGCGTAGCTGCTCTCGGCAGGTTTATCTCTAGGAATCTGGTGACGCCCCACGCCATTTTCAAAATATTGAAAAGGCAGGGTCAATGAAATGGACTCGGAAGCGGAGGCTGCGCTGCGAGACTTAAAGAGATACTGTCCTCCACTCCAATACTTGTCGCACCTAGGCCACAAGAGAAGTTCTTTGCTATACATAGCGGCAACCAATCAAAATGGTTAGTGCTGCGTTAATAGCGGAGAGGAGGCGGATGATGAGTAGCAACCACGGCGGATGCATCCGGCGACAAGCAAAAGGACTTCACCGGCAAGCTCTGGTCCCGACAAAGATGGATCTGCGCGAGCGTGCGAAGATGCGAGAAAGAATGGTGCAGCGCCCGGTTTACTTTGTCAGCTCCCATACGCGGGGGCTAGGTCAAGGTACTCGGTGTGCAGAAATTGCTTTCGGCCTTCTCATGGCCTCGAAAGCTGCGCCATTACTTCCAAGCACATGAGATCCACGATCGTCACTCGCTTTCCGCTGAAGAGGATCTGCAAAATCCGAAGCAGCAGGCGGGATTGTCAGTGGGCACTTTGAGCTGTCAAGCTTTGGCCTCAAGTTTGAAAGCACTTCAACTATCAAAAGCGAGCATTGGCGAGTTCATAGCAGAATGGGCGCCAACACAAGATGAAGAAATTCGAGGCGAGCATCCCGTCAAGGAAGCAAGCAAGAGTGGCTGATGTACTTTGATGGTGCCTTCTCGCTACAAGGCGCCCGGTCTTGCGTGCTGCTTATCGCACCCACGGAGAGCACCTCAAGTACATAGTCGGATGCACTTTCCCAAGGAGCAAGCAACAAACAATCTTGCGAGTATGAAGGTTTGCTTGCCGGTCTCGAGATCGCGATAGACCTTGGGATCAAGAAGCTCATTGTCGGGGGTGACTCGCAGCTTGTCGTCCGCCAAGTGAACAAGGATTATCGGTGTCGTTGATGGAAGCTTACGTTGATGAAGTGAGAAAGCTAGAAGAGCACTTTGACGCCTACTGAGATGGAACATGTTCCAAGAGCTCGAGCGATATTGCTGATGGCTGTCGAGTCGCGCGCACTCAAGTTACACAATGGAACCAGGGATCTTTGTGCTCAAAGTGACTCAACCCGTAACACCATCAAGCTGGACGAACAAGAAGAGAAGTTGATTTTGGTGACTATTTTCGGCGAGAGCTTCGAAGCCGCCGCCAAAAGGTCCCCAAGATCAACACCAAAGTCTTGAGGCGATCTGCTCGACAAGCCCAAGGTTTGTTTCGTTGAAGCGGGCGCTCCGACAAGTTTTGCTCGGCAAGCTTGCGAGAGGAGCGATCAACTCCGGCTGAGCCGCAGAGTTCTCGCCGTGAAGCGGATGTTCCAGCAGCGAATGTGCCTTTAGTCCTTGTTGTCGAGCCGCAAGCTCCGGCATGGGCACAACAGATTGTCCATTTCCTTGAGACGGAGAACTTCCGAAGAGCAAGAAGAAGCGGAAAGAGTAGCCGGCGGTCAAGTATGTACCAGTTTATCGACAGCACATTGTCTGAAGAAGACTCAGCGGTGTGAAATTGAAGTGTATTCACGGGAAGATGGGCCGAAGCTTTTGGCGAAATACATGGAGGCATATGTGGTCACCACATTGGCGCAAAACACTTACTTGACAAAGCGTTTGGCAAGGTTTCTTTTTAATGACAGCCCTCGGGATGCAAGCGCACAAGTAACCAAGTGTGAAGCGTGCAGTTCCATTCAAGCAAACACCAGCCAGCTCAAGCTCTCCACCGATCCCTTTATCCTGGCCATTTTGATGCAGGGGCTCAACATCCTCGGCCCCTTTCCCGAGCTGTCGGGGCTTTGATACTTATGCGTTGCAATCGACAAGTTCACAAAGTGGCGGGAAGTGGAAGCGATGAGGAAGGTGACAGCAGGTCGTGATCAAGTTCTTGGTCGATTGTTTGCCATTTGGAGTTCTAACAGGATCATCACCGACAACGGCACACAATTCCGAGCCGCACCTTCATGCGATCGTCCAAGATCTTGGCGCCAAGGTCTTAACCCATTGCTCATCAGAAATGCGGTCAAGCGGAGAGGCAAATGCTGAAGTGCTGCGGGCTCAAGACCAGGACTTCGACGGGCTGCACAAGTGCGGAAGAAGCTGGATTGAGGAGCTGCGGGTGGTTCTTTGGTCGATCGGGGCGGCGTAAATCGAGCCAGCGGCGGACACCTTCGCTCTAGTCTATGGAAGCGAGGCAGTTCTCCCAGCAACTTCGTATATGGATCACCTCGGTGCTCGCTTATGATGAGCTTGAGCAAGAGCAGCTGCGACAAGATGTGCGCGCTGCTCCTTGAGGAGGACCGTCTTGAGGGCTCTTTGTCTGAGCTGCTCGATACCAACAAGCTTTGCGCGCTACCATAACCGCAAAGTTAATGCCGAAGTCTCGAGGAAAGGCGACCTTGTTCTTGGTAGCGTTCAGTCCACCAAGAATTCCAACAAGTTGGCCTTAAAGTGGGAAGGCCCTTATCGGGTGAAGCGAGTCACTAGGCACGGTGTTGTCCGCCTTGAGACCGAAGATGGCATTCGGTGAGCAACTCCTGGAACATTGAGCATCTTAAGTAAGTTTTACCGTGAGGCGCGGTTGCGGAACCTGTTAGGCAACCACCCCCAACCAAGTCTTGCGATGTTGCATGTAATCCTTTGTACAAAGCGAGGCCCAGACCCGTGCATAAGTAAAGCTCATGTGCTTGGCGCATCTTGTCAATTTCATGCTTTCTACTCTATTATTTTGCATGCATTATCTGACACCTTGTGCAGCACCTACCCCGGTAAGCAATAACGAGCTGCAAGGCTCCATATATTTATTTTCTCTTCTTTCTCTTTCTCAAAGAAAGGAAGGTTCCCTCGCCCACAAGTTTGCCAGGGGGGAAGGAGAAGATAACGGTGTGGACCAAAAAAGCGGCGCTCGAGGAAGTTTAAGCCTTACCGGAAGCAAATGACGAGAAAAGCTAAGTTGCTAAAGTTTGAGCAATTAAGTTTTAAATTTTAAGTTATCTTCCTCGAAGGCATGTACTTTGTATGGAAAACCTGTGCGCGGAGGAACCAACTCGTAGCTAGTTGCGCCCTTACTTTGTTTGAGTTGGCTCAACAACTTAAGTGAGCTGCGACTAGTTGCGACAAGGTTTCTTATCGGTTCGCGGCACCGCCGACAGGCTCTTGACGTCCGCTTTTTCGGCGCTCGCTGGCTCGGGTGCCAGCGCCCGACAAGTTCCCTAAAGCGTAAAGGCAAAAACATACAAGCGAAGGAATCAAGTAAAGGAAATAACATAGCAATTACTACCGAAATAAAGTATATATTACAAGATAGCTTGCCATAGCTCTAATAGATTGTTCTCATGACATGATCGCAGCGACAAGAAAAAAGATAAAATGGGCGACCTAATCTCGCATTGCCATCAACCCTCTTGATCCGCTCACCTGTCCACAATGGAGTGCGACAGGGACCTTGGCGCCTCCACATCGACATCCGGTGGCAAGGACTTGAGGATGTTGGTGAGTTGAGGCTGGATTGCGGAAGGCCACCTTCATCAGCACCTTTTGGAGAGCCCGCACATGCTCTGGCGCGACTCCTCGGCCAGCTGCTTTGGGATCTCTTCCGGGTCGGCTGGAGGGCCGTCCTGCGCCTTTGAAGAACAAGCTGAGCTTGGCGCTGGGTTGGAGGTACTCCGTCGGAGGAATATCAAGATCTACCATCCCACTCCGCCAGCTCCATGCCGATGGCTGCGGCAACATTCCACGAGACCTTGGTCTAGTGCTCCACATTCTCCCAGAAGGTGTTAGCAGGCGGCGTGCTTTTCATGACAGCGCCTCGTCGGCCTTGATCTTCTCCAACAAGGCCACCTCCCGCTCCTGGCGCCGTCCAGTGCCTTGAGTCAAGGTGGTCAACTTCAACTCGAGATCTGCGTTGGAGTCCTTGGCGGCTGAGCTCCTTGCTCCTCTCGGTGAGAGCGGCCTGCAGCTTCGCCAAGAGTGTAGGCGTCCTTCTCGCGCTCATGCTTGAGTGCGGCAAGCTTCGCCGCTCTCCTTGATTGGCCTCCGGCTGTGTCACCTTACGTTTCCAACTCCTTCTTGGCGGCCTCGGCGGCTGCGGCAGCATCCTTTGCTTCCTTGAGAGCCACGCCAAATGTACTGCTTTCGCGCTGGCAAGATCCTCCTCGTGGCTATCAAGATTGACCTTCCGCTGCGCCAACTTCGCCTTCTGCTGTGAGCGACTTCTCGGCAACAAGCCTCTGTTGCTCTTGACTTGACCTTCTCGAGGAGAAGGCTTTGCGCTCCTCTGCGATTTGCTCCGCTCCTTTGCCGTGTGAGAGAGCTTCTGGTTGAGGCCGGAGCTCCTCAGCGCGCCTCTCAATATCTGCTCCGCCTTAGCGACAAAGCGCCTCTCGGGATTCCAGCTTGGCTTGTCGAGCGCGGTAGGCGGCAACAGCTTCCTGCAACATTGCTCCTCCTCGAGACTTCGCCGCTGCTCTGCTTGGCGCATCGACCGAGCGTCGGCCAGCGGAAGCGAGCAGCTCTTCGTCAAAGTCTCTCCTTCGGCAAGCGCCACAGGCTCGGCGCCCGGGAGCTTGATGAGAACACCATCGCCCGGCCTTCAAGTAAGCGCCGGGCTGGGGAGCTTTTGAAGCTGGCGTTGCGGCGCGGCGGAGGGATCGGCGGTCGATGTGGCGCTGGCGCTCCTGCGACCTCGGGGCCGTCGGTCGATCGCCGGACTCCTCGCCCGGCTTTTCTTGCGGCGGCAGCTTTAGCGGCCTCTTTGCGGCGAGGCTCATCAGCGTAAAGCTTCCTCTTGGTGGCGGTGGCGTCGTCGGCATTGCCGTGCGCGTCCTCTGCCCGGCGACCTCGGTCTCCATTGCTCTGCGGCGGATGGATCGGCGACCGAAAAGAAAAGAAACGAGTCAACAAATATTCAAAAGAAAATCAGAAGAAAGTACCCAAGGCTTCCTCTTCGGTGGCGATGGCGTCGTCGGCATTGCTAGCGGCGTCCTCCTCGCCCGGCGACCTCGGTCTCCATTTGCTCTGCGGCGAGATGGATCGGCGACCGAAAAAAAGAAGAACGATCAAGCAAATATTCAAAAAGAAAATCGGAAGAAGAAGAACCCAAGGGAAGTTTTCAAGCGAAGAGGTTACTGTGCTGGGAGTCTGCGATCGTGGTCTCAACCACCGGATCATGATCTTTGACCCTTGCCAAAACCTCCCTTGGAGAAGCAGCTCCCTTGCCGAGATCCTCCTTGGCGGTGTAGTCAAGCGCAGGCGGCATGTCGGGGAGGCGGCTTGAGGGCACTCTGGTGAGGCTGCTCTGCTCCTACACAAATCAACGATCGAGATATCGGCAAAGAAAGAGCACCCCATGCACGCCCTAACAGCGAAATAAACCATATACTTACTGCTGGGGGCTCTGTGAGGCTGCTTGCTGAGGAAGAGTTGCCGCATCCGGCAAGAAGTGGTCTCAGACCAGCCTCCTGTTGCCCTGGTGGGTTCGTCCTCGATGACAATCACGGGGCCTTGGCTCTCTTGACGCTCTCTGGGCCAGCGTCCTAAAAGGAATGAGTTGAGTGAAGCAAGTCGGATACAAGACAAAACAACAAAATTGAAGAACTACAAGTGCAGCAAAAGAATCTTACTCTTCTTCTTCCTAGTCGGAGCTGGCCGGAGAGGTCGGTCTGCTGCGCCTCCGGTGCGGCAGGCGGAAGAGTGGCGGAAGTTCCCTTAGCGCTTGGCGGGGAAGCGAAGCGGTGGTGCAGGAAGGCCCGCTCGGTTGCCGCAGCGGCGTGAGTGCTCAGCAGCAGGATGCTTGCCCAGCGGTGGGCGCCAGTCGCTGTGCCCGGACAGCTGTTAGCCCGTTTGCCGCCCGCTACATCTCCGGCCTTGCGAAGATGCCTTCTTGGTGGAGCTGGGGGCTCCGCTCACGGACAAGCTGTTCGAAGGTGGGGAGGAGGCGCCCTCGGTGGGCTCGCTTCGACTCGACCAGGCTCGGCAAGCTCTTCCTGCTGGCAAACTCCCTTAAGCTCGACAAGGCTTGCCGCCTGCTGCCTCTGCCTCCTCCACGGTGAATCCGAACTTCGCCCATGGCGGCGCTATGCTGCCGCCTCTTCGACCTGGTGGCGTCGCTGCATCTCATCATCGATGGTGTCGCGGGTGAGGCTTTTACATTCGTCCGGGCGGATCGGCACTTCTTCAAAGCATCAAAGCGCCGCGGCGTCATCTGCGAGGCTCTTGCCAAGTGGGGACAATTCCATGCGAGTCGCTGCGGCATCATTGCGCGGATGCGGTCGGCGAGGTATTGCCGCGATGGAGCAGCGCCCTCGACAACTGAACATCTCGGGATGATCGAGGTCGAGCTGAACAGCTCAAGAGCATCGCGTCAAGTTCCAAAAGCGGTGAAGTTGAAGTTGAGGCCTGGCGCAGCCTCATGATATCTGCGCGTTACGAAACTCCCGGCGGGTCTCCTCCTCTCTCGCAAAGGGGAAGCGTCTGGCGTGAAGAAAATCTGCGCAGCGGTGCCTACGGTGAACCCGGCAAGTCTAAGGCAAAGGATTGGTGGCTGCAATCTTCAGCCTAGCATCTTAGGGACCCACGTTACTCCAATCGTTACCGGCGCACTATTGGGAGTTTGGCGCTTGGCGATAAGGAACTGCGGGTTCTCCTCAACAATCCAACACCAATCTGCCTCCATTCCTCCCACTTGCTGCGGAGTTCTCCTCGAGATAGGCTTCCTTCTTGCCGATCCTTGAGATCCAGCGATCCCCGGCAAGGCTCTCCTCTCTCTTCGAGGCATGAAGAAGTGGCGGAAAAAGGGCTACGTTGGGATGGACTCCGACAAAGTTTTCAGCGAGAGATGTCGAAAACTGCCATGGTCGAGACAGCATTGGGGTGAAATCAAGGAGGCGGAACCGTGGGTGTTCATGATGTCCTGAAAAAATTCAGAGAAAAGCGAGGCGAGCCCGCGATAGAAAGCGAAGAAGGATACCCATTTGGAGCTAGTTCCGAAGCGGACAGGTGGGAGTACCTTCGTGCGGCGGATGCGCTCGCGTCTCCGTCGACCGAAGAGGTAGTAGTACTCCCTCGGCTCCTGGCTGAGCTGAGGGGAGCGGCCGCTCCTTCATAGCGCCCAACCGCTGCGCCTCGGCTGACTTCACGGCCTTCCCCTTGTCGACTTCAGACCATGGCGGAGGTGGTGGAGAAGATGGCGTGGGTGGTCTTGAGTGGCGGATGGCGATGGAGTGGCTGCTCTCTTGACCTTGGGAGAGGGAGCAGCGGTGGTTTTCGAATTGGACGACAGCGGCAAGGTGGGCGACACTGTTTCCCTGCTTATAAAGAGAAGGGCGTTCGTTTTCGAATAAAAACCCCACGATCTCTCCAGCGCCGCATTCGACCGCGTGCCATTACGTGGAGGGCATGGTGGGTCAGTGAGTTATGGCGTAACCGGGCCGCGTGCCCGTGCCTGTTTTGGGCTGGCCTTAGCGCTTCGGCACCGTGTGGCCGAGGCCGGGAGCTCACAGCCGGTGTACTAGGTAGGGGTACCTAGTATCCCGAACTTGTGCCGCGAGCGATTCGCTGCACACCAGCGGCATAGCTTGCCGGTGACCGCCAAGGTCCTCCGTGGTTCCTTTGAAGCCATTCAAGAACAAAGTATTTAGCCAAGGATACAAGGCCCGGCAAGAGGAGCTTGCGGGAGAGAATACTCAAGGCACCTAGGAGACAAGGCCCGGCAGAAGGGCTTGCCGGGAAGGCGATGGCGACAAGCTTCGGACGCGACAAAGCAACAACAATGGCAAAGCGCTTGCAGCAGACGACCACTCTTTTCCTCCGCTCGGCATCCACCAGCGATGTCGCCATGGGACCTTTCGGTGCAGCGTGGCAGAAAGAGCTGTCTTGACCGGTGGAAGCGGTAGTAGCGGCGCTGACAAGATTGCCATCGTGGCAAGCGGTGGCGCCCGATGGTCCATGTTTGCCTTTGTTTAGGCGGCGTAGATGGGCATTTAATGCCTTTGTCCCCTGCCGTCGAGGGTTAGGTATGATACCTTTGTACAAATAGCTGTACCAACCACACTCTTTTTCCATTTTGCCCTTGTCTCGTTGCCTGCTCGGAACCAGCGAGCATATAAAAGGAGGCCCATGCGCGTGGGGGGGTTGAAAGGCTCGAAGCGGAAAACACGGGCTAGGTCTCGTTAGCAGCTGGTGTGCCTTTGTAGCTTTCGGCTCCCTATAGAACTCAATACACTCAAAACATGCAGCGATAGGAGTATTATCTCTCCGGAGGAAGCTTCGGAAGCTGGAGTAAACTGCTGCGTTATTAGCCGCCTCGATCTGCTCTTTGTCACGATCTCCGCCCCCCTTGAACCGAAAGGGGCTCGGTCCGCCGGTCCCATAGGTGTTCGTGGGTCCGATCAGCTTCCCCGACACTTTTATATACTCAAAATATTTCCGTTCTCATTAAAGGGTGATGCTAAGATATGGTTTAATTCTCTTGATCCTGGTTGTGTGCGTAGTCCCCAGGATATGATTTATTACTTCTCTGCCAAATACTTCCCTGCTCATAAGAAACAAGCTACTTTGAGGGAAATATACAACTTCGTGCAAATTAAAGAAGAGAGTCTCCCACAAGCTTGGGGAAGGCTTCTCAAGTTACTTAATGCTTTGCCTGATCATCCTCTTAAGAAACCGAAATACTTGATATCTTTTATAATGGACTAACCGATGCTTCGGAGATTACACGGATAGTTGTGCTGGTTCTCTTTTAGGGAAAGAACAGGATGAAGCTGAAATTCTATTGAATAATATGTTGACAAATGAAAATAATTGGGCACCTCTGAGCCAACTCTGATCCAATTCTTGAGCCTATTCCTAAACCAACTCCGAGAAGAGAGGTGTTCTATTTCTCGATCCACGAAGATATGCAAGAGGCAAAGAAATCTATGAAAGAAAAAAGTTATTAAAATTTGAAGATGTTAAGAATTTACCTCCTATTAAAGAAATACATGGTCTTAATCTACACTTTGTTGAAGAAACTTATGATATTGATCCATTACCTATTGAAGAACCTCCCGATCCGATATCCCAACATAGGTAGTAAAGGTAAATTCTCTCTATAGATATGATAAAGTGAAGTCCCTCCTACTAAAATTGCTAGTCGATTGCTTAGATGAGTTTGATAACTTTATGTTTAAGCAAGGCTGACTTCAATGCTTATTTTGGTGAACAATTAAAACAAGATGCTTATATGATTAAACACTTGGGTGATTATATGGCTAATATTAGAGGTGAACTTAAACTTGTTAGACAACATGCTTCTATGGTTACCACTCAAGTAGAACAAGTACTTAAATCTCGAGAAAGAAGTGCTTGATGAGATGAATAGTAAGAAAAATGATTATCTGTTAGAGTGGCTACTAGGCTGGTAGAATGACTCGGGAACCTTTGTATCACGAAGGCCATCCTAAGAGAATCGAGCAAGATTAGGAGAAATAATATTGATGTACCTAGTTCTTCTAAAGGAAGAAAAAGAAAAATGATAGGACTTTGCAAACTTCTAGTGAACCTATTCTTGAACCACACGAGAATCAAATGATATCATTATATGCGATCTTTGAAACACAATCTGGTAATGAACATGAACCTAGTGAAAATGTTAATGATGATGTTCATGATGATGCTCAACCTAGTAATGATAATGATGTAGAGTTGAACACTGTTGTTGATCTTGATAACCCACAATCAAAGAATCAGCGTTATGATAAAGAGACTTTGTTGCTAGGAAACATGGTAAAGAAAGAACCATGGGTTCGAGAAACCCATGCCTTTTCCTCGAAACCATCAAGAAAAAGGATGATGAGGGTTTGGCGCTTTCTTGAGATGATTAGACCTATCTTTTTGCGTGTCACGATTAAGCGATGTGCTCAAAACAAATCCTTATGCTAAGTATATGAAAGGATATCATTACCAATAAGAGAAAGATACTGGAAGCTGAAATTTCCACCATGCTTGCTAATTATACTTTTAAGGGTGGAATACCAAAGAAACTTGGAGATCTAGGGTACCTACTATACCATGCTCCATTAAGAGAAATTATGTTAAAACTGCTTTATGTGACCTTGGAGCGGTGTTAGTGTCATGCCTCTCTCTTTATATCGTAGACTTGATTTGAATAAGTTGACACCTCTTGAAATATCTTTGCAAATGGCTGATAAATCAAGCGCTATACATGTCGGTATTTGTGAGGATGTGCACTGTTGTGGTTACAAGCGTTACTATTTTAACGGACTTTGTTATTCTTGATATTCCGAGGATGATAGTATGTCTATTATTCTTGGAAGACCTTTCATAATCTTTGCGAGGGGCTGTTATTGATTGCAACAAAGGCAATGTCACTTTTCAGTTAATGGTAATGAGCACGGTACATTTCGAGAAACAACCTCAAGTTTATAGCATCAACTCTATTGGAAAAATTCCATCGATTATATTTGGAGGTTTTGAATTTCCTCTTCCTACTTGTCAAGAAGAAACATGATATTCTTATTATAGGGGATGCATATCCCGTTGAAATAACCTAGTGTTATTGAAATTTCTCGGTTTCATGATAATCGAATGAGTTTGTTAACAAGACCTGATCAACCTTGTTAGTGGATTCCTTTTGATGAGCATGAGATGGATGAAACTAGAAGCACAACATACATGCCCTCTTTATATTTTCTGTTATTTAGTAGAAATAAAGTAAAATAGTA